>JAASAO010001358.1:0-120500 GCA_017311375.1 Mytilus coruscus
AGTATAATACTACTTCTTGTTGTGATTTATTATAAATTTATGAAATGAAACATTTAATTTCACTAATGGCAGATGTCTGTAATTGATTATCTCCCATATTGTTCCAGGAAGGAAAGCAGTCAACACTGGTATCCGTGATGTATAGTTTTCTATAATTATTATACTGTGTCCAAGTAAAAGATAACAACTAAGAATCACCTTCATCAATTACTAGAAATATTTAAAAAAAACATGTTTTTAGTATCTGCAAAATGTTGAAAACTGGATTGTTTAATTGAGAGAAAAAGTACACAAATACACAAATCGACCCGTTCGTGATGATGTGAGCACTTTTATTGTTTAAATCATCCCCAAATTTGTTTTTCCAAGAAAAGAGTTCAAGTAGTGATCATACAAAATTATACCTTGCTGCCTGCTAACTGATCATGATTGTAAGTTAACCACCAAAGCATTCTATTATAATTATACATGTTTCTCCTGATTCCTTGAATAGCATTGTACATGTTGTATTTCTTTTAACCTTGTTTCGTTATTTCACATTAGATTGTATGAAGTTTCTGATAAACTGATATATTTTTCTATATTATTTTTTTAAGATGCACTTACTATAGTGTCTCCACCACTGCCATCTAATAGTCAACCTGCTGATTCTCACAATTATACTTGTCTATCTACTGGACATCCTCCTCCGGTTATTACATGGAAGTTCAATTCGGTAAGAAGTATTCAGTACGCATGCAATGTGTTAAAACGGTTCTATAATCGTACACAACATAAACTGATAATGTAACAAATATAAAATTACAATAGGTTAAAAAGGTTGTATTTCAAAGAGAGGTTTTTGAAAATTGTGTTATGAAATTTTGATCCAACCCCGATTATCGACTTGATTTCGAAGATATATTCTCTGTTACATTATTTTCTTCTTCTCTCAAACATGATCTATAATGTACTAATGTTAATGTTTAACTTTGAGAATTGAGAGTTTTCAAGTTTCATTCATTATTTAACAATTCTCTGCGAAACCATCATTTACAAAATGTTATATAGAAAATGACTGAATCATAACACCAATCGCAAACTTGTCTATTGTGTTGAAAAATGTATGCTACCTTCTAGTTACATTTTAGTTGGGTTTTTTATGGCGTTGGGTTGCTGCATCTTATTGACGTAAAGCACACGTCTCCTTCAATTTCGAACTTTATTTGATCTTTGAAACTTTTTGATTAGAGCGTCACTGATAAGTCTTTTATTGGCTTCAAATTTAGTTGTCCTTTTTTAGGCTATGTCAGGGGAAACAATGGACAGACATCATCAAAACAAAATGATGGTAGATATATCCATAGCAAATCAGGATAAAGTTAATATTCTACTATTGCAATTCATGATATAATTAACAATTTACTATAGATTCTGCATTACAGTAAAAATGATTATATATTTTTGCAGTTTTTTCATCAATCATCGAGTTTACCACGCCATGTAAAGTTTGACAATGGTACAATTTTGCAGTTGGTCAACATGCAGGCATCTGGTTTATTATCGTGTACAGTTACAAATGAGTTTGGTACAGATTCAGCATCAGTACATGTTATTGTTGAGCAATGTATGTTTTTAATTTCATCATACTGTTAAAGAAATGCGAGATATGCCAATAGGATAATCAAACTCGTAGGTGGCAATGCAATGGCAAAACGAAAAATGATCAAGAGATAAACAGTATACAAAAAATAAACAAAAATAACTAACAACACAAACCCACAAAAACTGGGGTCGATCGCAGGTGCTGATCCTGTTTCACATATAGTTGAAACATTTCGCTTACTCTACCGGTCTAGCTCCGTTTGGACAATTACTTCGGGTAATTTCTCTTGGTTTGTATATAAAATACAGACCTTAAACAACAGGATTATGTAGGTTTTGTTTAAGTGGGTGAATGGCCTTTCCCTTATATGATACACTGAAAAGTTTCAGCATGCGAGATATTTTGGATTGACAACCATGTTTAGCATATCAATTGTGTCAAAGTGTAAGTTTACAGTAAACACATGTGTCATTCAAATAGTGCTTCCAAGGGTAACGGTCTCAGTTTAAAGAGTACGACTTCTGACTATAAAGGATGAATAAATACATAGACATGTTCGGTCAAAATTTGGGCGTTGATTCTGATGCCATTAAGCAGGAGATTATAGATGAAGAACCCTTCAAGTATGTGGTCTATTACAATTTCAATTTGTCCCCTCTCCAACATACTTTTAGTTATCACTGGGAGTTGACATTCCTTCCTTCATGCTGATCCATCGACTTTGCTGATTGTATTTATAGCTACCGTTTCAAGTTGAATGTGCATGCAATATTTATTATTGTCCTGTAGCATTTAGTTGAAGAAGCACGAACATTTAAAGGATTATTTTTAGATTTGTGTTTTTAGCAACAGATGTCATTGGTTAAGATAATGGTTATGTGTCAACTAATGGTCTACCAAAGATATTCTATCATCGTACCTATGTGTTTTGAAAATCCGATTCATATCTGGTCTTCTTCACAAAAGATGCTCCAATGTTTAGATATCCATTATTATGTGCATGCATGTGCTTTATTTTTTTTTTCAATAATAAACTTAAAGTTGGTTATGAATTTTGAATTAAACTTTACCAGATTATTTAATATTAACATAACGAACAGCAGTAAGGCGAAGTAAAGTCTTTTACAGATCGTGTGAGAAATTAACAATAGAAATATTTCATATATTCTTTTTGTTAAAATATACATATTATCACGATGCTCTTACAACGTGTTGTGTAAGAGGTTCTTTAAAGTTGAAAACACAAACTTGCCATTTCTTCCTTGATATTTATATGTGTTTATGTTTTAGAAGAATAGAAAAGAATGGATATTGTATATCGATGCCAGACACAAATTAAATTTGCTTTATTACTGTTGTTCTTGTTCATTCAGGTTCACAATCCTCGTCAATGTCTAGTTAGAAACTATCTGTACTAGTAAATATCATTTGATGTTGATAGTCATAAACGTTTTCCTCTGGTAGTGGCAAATAAGCCAACGACAAAAACGCAAATAACAATAACAGACACTACATATAAAACTAAATAATGAGCAACACGAACACCACCAAACGACCAATTTCTGCTTCCTGAAACTTATGAATGAGGAAAACAATGAGGTAAAGATTGATTATTTATTGAAAAATCATGTGTTACACATCAGTACACAAATTTAAAAGAACCAGTTTAGGAACAATTCCAAAGGAGATAATATACTTATAAAATATTTTCATAAAAGTCATAAAAGTTCATTGATTTAAAATATTTCGCCTTTTGTCCTTTCAAAATATAAACATAACTCAATTTGCATTTTTAATTGCAAAAGTACATTTGAATGTTAGCTAATAATATGTTGGGTCCTCTGTTTAGTACATTCTAGCACTCTATTCGAACAATGCCTAATTTTTCATTTGAATACGCCATGATATTAGTACACACATTGAGTCTTGAATTCAAAGTAAGTTTTTGAATTTTTCTGAATGAAAGACAGAATTCTACCAAATTGACTGTCAATTTAGTTACAACTAGGTAGAACCGTTTTAGTGGATTAAAATTAATGTCTCCTTTGCACCTGTAGAAGTCACTCTAGTAAACACAGAAAAGCCAAAAAATACATTCCAGTACAGAAAAGATATAGTCATTGCACGTAAGAATATAAAGTTATGAGGTTAATTCTTGGTAATATTTACCAATTTACGAAACGAGGGAAAATATATTGTACACTTAATTGATCTAGTCATGGTATATATATATAAAACGTCTAGATATTAGTCAACGATCTTTATTACAAGGGCGCTGGATCGTTACGAGTAACGATACCTGTACACAATAAATAAATTATATAAAAGCCTAAAAGTGTACAAACAACACCAATATTAAAAAGGAAACATTATATGTAAGTATCTATAATTATTTCAGATAACAGCTATCCTTCATCAGTATGATTATGATAAAAAATAATCATATCAATCTATTCTGATTTAACTATAACAATCTTTAAATTTATACAATTAAAACCGAACAACGCTTGTACAGTTCTAAAGTTTCAAAATGACGTACGTTAGGTATTTACAACAGAGACTGAATAGATATGATTCTAGCGAAAATAGTAATGTGCGATATGAACTGGTATATTTCTATAATTTCACAGGTGACGAAAGTTGACAAAATACCGACATAATATAAAACACATGTAGCAGAAAAAAGGACTAAGCATAAAAGACAAACATGCAATATAAATACAAAATTAACAAACATGATTTGTCTCCAAATTGAAGGTCAGCCAAAAAGCACAAGCTAAACCTGAACTTGTTATATCTTTAAACATACAGCCATACCAAAAACGATGACTTCCTCTTTCATATTAAGTAGAACTTTATATAACATATATGCCACTCTCGACATCCTTCACCCGATCATTGTAAAATATGGAGCTACTTTTACTCTTCATTAAATATAAAGATGAGAGAAGGAACTCCTCCTCATTGATAAGTATCCTAGGTAAAATTCAGGCTCACCTTACTAACATTCATCCAACTCTTACAGAGTTAGGTCAATAGAAAAAACATTTACAGCAACAAAATATGGAGGCTATCTTTATGCACAGTTAACTCATCTGATCTGAAAAAAAAATTTAACAGAAAAATTCCGTAGATTAAAACTCATCTTAGTCATAATCAAACGGCTTCTATAGTTTCAGTCATTTTGAACTGTTCTCAAAAGACTTCGAAATTTCTACACTATGACCGATGTGTATGGCTGAAATACTTGTGCCAGTTCTGACCTTCAGATTAGTTGAGGTATAAACAAAATTTGGCCCGGTCAGAAAGAACATGCAAGAGAATATTACATATCGTAAACAAAATAGTTACTACGCATAGCAGTTTTAAATGTAAAATGTGTTGGTAATATTGGTATCAAATGATTGATTAAGGACTTGTGATCACTGTAGAACTCTTGTTAACAGTTTCTTTTCAACAATAAAACAGTTAAATATGAAATTACGGAATAGGGCATATATCAGAAGTACCCGCTTTTGTCATACCAAACATCCGGAAACCAGAATGCTCTAATATGCAATAGAAGGTTTGTTGATTTTCCAGCACAAGTCATGGTATAATTTGGACATGAAATTACTGTCACTTTGCTATCAATTAAGACAAAAATCTAATGATTCTTGAAGTTGCAGAAGATAACATAGAAAGCAATGAGGCTATGGTTAATTGGTGATATTTCTTAAAGGCAGATGGGGTCTAGAACAGTTTAGATCATATCTGTGATATAATAGTTCTGAGGGGTTATATATGGTCCAAACTCTACAAAACGTTATACACCAAACTTTACAGAAACGAATTGCATAGACACATGGAAATACTTTACAATAAACGTATATAAGTTTACAATATTACATTATTCTGCTAAGCAATACATATCTGTTTTTCAATCTGGAAAATCAGTTCTAGACTTTGTCTTGAGCACACACATTATATTTCTCACACAAATAAGACATGCCACCGGACTTAACATGTTGCAGTGCTTTCATCAGTGTAAACACCATCGGAGCTCGACTTGTTGTTTTCCATTTGTGTAATATATAATCAATCTGACTGTACATATCTTTTGGATAATTGTACAT
Source organism: Mytilus coruscus (assembly GCA_017311375.1). Classification (NCBI taxonomy): domain Eukaryota; kingdom Metazoa; phylum Mollusca; class Bivalvia; order Mytilida; family Mytilidae; genus Mytilus; species Mytilus coruscus. Next base: position 5,701 of record JAASAO010001358.1, read on the forward strand.
GGCTGCCTCTATATCCTCGACCGTAAGTCCCAACTCTATTCCAAGGTGTATAACACAATTTCCAATATGTTTCGGTAGATCTCTTAAAACTTCATCCTCAACCGGGCTTTGTAGGCGACTTTCAGATATTTCTTAAATAATAATTATATCAATAATTTAAATCTTTACCTATAGTTACTTTGTTTTTGATTTTTCGTCGTCATATTCAATACTCTCAACTAAATGTATAATATTTAATATATTTTTATGGAATTTTTAAATACAGAATGTCATTACAAACTCATGGTTAACTAATTAATGGTCACCATTCAATATCATAAGATTGCTGTCATTTATTAAGTATATTATTTTCAACAAAACATTCAAAACAAAAGGTTTTTTAATTTTAATGCGGTAATTTTATTTAAAGCAAATTAATCATATAACTAAATTGATTGCTTGATTGTTGTTTGCTTTACGCCCAGTGGGAAATATTTCAAGCATATTCAGGACGAGAATGAATTAACAATACATACAATAGGTGGGTCCGGTCGCGTGCCGACATGTTAGATGGACAGGAAATTTTGAATTGCCATTGGGAAACCAGAGTATATTGAATAAGGCCAGAAATCTAGACTTTCAACGAGCCACCTGCGGACCCTCATAATTGTGTTGCAAGGGTTCGTAACGTGAAGAGTGTTTAGCACTATTTCTACATGACATCAAAAGTCTAATATTGTTATATGTCCTAGTTTGATGCAAATGGAGATAGCTATATGTCTGATATCCAGGTACAATGATATATCTCCCTTTCATCTATAATAGGAGACTTCTACATTAAACGATTTTGTGTCAAAACTCAACTAGTCTGTCTCCACACTCTCTATGAATTATAATAGCTTATTCATTTAGTTGAACACCGGAAGTTCAGAGACAAAAGTTTTATGGTGATGTATTTACACTTTGTCAAGTATTTTGTTGTAAAATATTTGTTATTATATATAATTATCTTAGTAGAACTATTAATAAATTATGTGCATGCTTTGAACTCATTCTATGAGCAAAATAAGCATTCCCGGATAGGGATATAACACAATTGAAAATCCATGATATATATCCAATAGAAAAATAGGGATTAGTTATTAAACAAAACACAGTTTTTCGTGCAGTGTTTTATCTCATAAGAAGGAGGTACATTACTTATTTTAAGTGCTTGTCTATTCAAAGGAAAATTGAACAAAGAGTTTCAAATCATGTCCATGAATTCAATTCATAAATACCTTTGATATCCGTTTTAAACTTCATGTTCAATATTCCAACACTTAGACAAATGGGACTCACAACAATATAACACTCACACGGCCATGGGGTATCGGATTTAACGTCCCCATAACGACCGGATATGACCTCGATTGTATATATCCCATACAGATAATTGTGCCCATATTTCTATACCCCATGTAATCCTTGTGGCTGTTATTATTAATACATTGTAATAGTTTAGTATACATTGTAAAATACAGATAAGGACTTATTATATTAAATGTCCGACTTGGACGTGTCATAATTAAAAACACTATTATGGTAGATGTTTTGTAAAAGAATCTACAGGTTAAGATGTGAATGGTATCAAAATTGTTCTATGTTCTTACTAATCCGATCTACGTGATATTAACGTTTCACTGCTTTCAGATTCCTGTGTTCCAAATCTCTCAATATTTTGCTGAATTCTGCATTGTATTTCCATTAACAGATTTCGTTTTAGTTTCGAAAAGGAGGAATCTATTTTTATGAAAAACAAATCCTAATTTATAGTATCTAAGTTTTTACTATATCTTCCTTTATGTGTAACCTTTCGTTGACGTTTGTTTTAATACCATTCGTGTTTGTATATTATTTTGTTAACGTATACCTTTTTTGTATATTTCCTTTCTGTTTTATGTATTTGTTGTCTACGTTAAAGTATTGTTTTGACTTTAACAATATTAAATGTACAGTGCAAACGTATGCGTGCGACATTCACCTGCGTTTTATCTTATATTAATTAATTGTTGACGTCAACTTGGATAATTCTGTACGGATTGAATCACCTCGGTTCGACTAGAAGCAAAATAGCCACAGGTTAATTGTTAAGCTAAACACAAGAAATACTAAATGTAATAAAAGATAGTCCTTTTCTATTCAATACAGGAAACATACCATGCAGGCTAGTATCTTCTCTGAATATCTACAAGAGATAATGATTTTATCAACTAACTTCTTTTTAAATGAACTTATCAACAACGAATTACATGTTTCCAATAAGGGCTTTTAGATAATCGGAATCTTCATAAAAGTATGTGAATTTGACTTTGACCTAACAGATTTAGTTATGGTACTAACATGATAATGAACGGTACTGTATGACAATGATCGATTTGGAATTTTGCAGACTCAAAGCTGAAATTGCACTATACAATAGAGTATTTCAACATCCGTATTTAATAAAATCCGTTTTCAAATAGCCGATAGAGCGCTTTCTTAGAAATATTTAATACTGACCAACCTTTTTCTTATTAGAGTCGACAAAAGAAGTAAGCTTAAGAGTTTTAAAGTCCCAAGTAGAAACCGGGGCCTCGGTGGTCCAGTGGTCTAAGTAGTCGAACTACTGTATCACTAGCCAGTCAACACTGAGGTTGTGAGTTCAAATCCAGCACGGAACTCTTATCTTAATTGACTAGGATTGTTAGTTTTCCTACCGAAGGCCGGTGGTTCTCTCCGTGCACTCCGGCTTTCCCGCCAATAAAACTTACCACGTGTTGAAGGTGGCATTAAACACCAATCAATCAATCAATCCAGTAGAAACCTACATTTGTTGACAGTTGGTGAGTAAATTAACATAGCTTTTGATTCTGATATGAATTTTCATAACACAATGTGGTGGATATATAAGTATCATAATGTATTGTTTAACTGCTCTTGTCGTTGCATATTCATTTGATTGTATGCGATGTATTTATGGTTATGTTTAACCATGTGCATACGAGATAAAAAAAAACCTACTATTAAACTAACTAAATTATCAAAGATGTCGTTAACTATCTGTTTAATCGATGAAGCTAAAATGCAAGAAAAGGAAAAAAACACACAACAGTAATTATTACATGCAAGAACATACCTGGCAGAAAATGTTTATTCATTTTGACTGCGTCCAAGGCATCTGCAATGTGTTGTAAAGACGGTCTTATCAGTTTAACTTCCATGTTTTTCTTCCACTGAACCATGGCCATGAACATTATACTCTGTATTCCATTAGGTGCATATTGATGCTCTATATTCATATATTCCTGAGTGTCTAATCCCAGATGAATAATATAGTCAGGAAATACAGAGATACTAAACTTGCAGGCTAATCTGACTAGATGTATGTTGCTTGGAACTGTTTTCATTTCGGCCTTGTCTAAACCTGGATATGGTATCGAATGGTAATTTGAAAAAAGACAAACAATTCAAATCAATAATCCAGTAATATTTGAAGCAAACGTTATGCCTTTGTCTTACAAAAGTTTTGAATAAAACAATTTGCTATTTTCATATACTATCTACAAGAACCAAATTAAGTGAAACTCCTTCCCAAAAACCATCCCTCATGGTAAAAGAAGATAAACGAGAAACCAAATACCAAGACAAAGACACTTTAAAAAAAAACAACAAAAAATCAATCTGTACCTTGAAGAACCCTCAAATTAACATCTTATTTGTAAGCAGCAACCGTCATCAACGAATTAAGGATAAACAATTAGAGCAATGGAATATCATGTGAATTTGGAGATGTACACATCATATTCAGACCCTACTGGAATGGTGTTACATGTGAATGGAATATACTCAACAAGAAAGATGAACTCATTTCATCTTTATGAAGTCTAAGTCTGCACTGACCCTCATTCGGCATACTTTGAAATTTAATGTGAAAGATATGCCCAACATAGAAACCTTGAATTATTTAGTGAGATGGCTTCTTTTAAACTTAGATTTACTGTGCGTATTGCTGTGTGTTTGTTTATTCTACATTGGCTAGAGGTATTAGGGAGGTTGAGATCTTACAAAACACGATTAACCCGCCGCACTTTTGCGCCTGTCCTTCTGGCCTCTGGCCATTGTTAGTCTTGTATGTTTTTTAATTTTAGTTCATTTATATATTTTGGAGTTTAGTGTGACGTCCATTTCACTGAACTAGTACACATTTTTGTTTAGGGACCAGCTGAAGCCCGACTACGGGTGCGGGATTTTCTTGCTGTGTTGAAGACCCATTGGTGGCCTTTGGCTGTTGACTGCTCTTTGCTCGGGTGGTTGTCTCTTTGACACAGTCCCCATTTCCATTCTCAATTTTATATATATTGAGGAAAGTGAAATGGAAGGTTTTGATATTTCCCAAAAGTTCATGTATAAAGTTTGGTTCATCTGCATGCCTAACATGTCTAAATTACTAAGAGCTTTTGCAGCTAGAGTACTATCTTCTAGTATTTCACCCATGCTGGACTAGAAAAAGTAAGGACAAAACTAAAGTGATCAGAACAATGTACGAGGTGCATGATGTTTATAATCAAATTGCTTTTAACCCGTTGCCGTGGATTGCTTCCCTTGGCTGTGGTTGGCAAGTTCTTTGTGGATAAAAGACTACAGACTCAATAATATCTTATGGCTACAAAATCATCACACACAAAACCATCTAAAACCATTTTTAGAAATTGTGCTGACACTAAGCTCGATCAAGAAGATGACAATTGGCCTTGATGTATCACCGTTAAAGGCACTGTCTAAGGAAAAGTCACCTATTTTTTTCCTGTCGTCATACATAAATGCATTCAGGGCATTGGTAGAACAGTCAAAGATGTATCCAAAATGAAATCTTAGATTTAAATGATAGAATGTACCTATTTGCAAATTTATCTAACTGTAAAACCATTACACATTTTAATGTTTCGGCCTCTTCTCATAAAGAGGCGAAAGATATTAAAGGACATTCAAACTTATAAGTCGAAAATAAACTGACAACACCATGGCTAAAAAGAAAAAAAGACAAACAGACAAACAAATGTACATAAACAGTTTAATAGTAGTAAAGGAATTAGTTGAGATAGAAGCTAATATCTGTCTGACGTTAGCGCTGAATAAATTTGTGAAGAACTGTCCAACTATGGTGTAACCGATGTTATTGGATTTAATATAATAAAAAATGGAAACATATTTAAAGTGGGTGTTCTAAATTAGAATTTATATAACCTTTGAATAATTTGCCAAATATTCCAAGGCTTGCGTTTTTGTCATGTTTTCCTTGATATAGGGTGCTGCTCAAAAGGAAGCCATTAAACCAAGAGTTCCAAGTGGTGAAGTTGAAATCTTCCTTCGAATATTTTAAGAACGCCATCACGAGTTGTTTGACCATAATGGAATATCTGTCCCAATCGTCGTAACCACAATTCCGTCCTCCTTTTACTCAAATGTGACCTACCAAACTCGACTTATAACCGGATTTGTACTTTCATGAGCAACACTACGGGTGCCACAGCGAGATCGCCCCAGTTTTGGTGGGGTTCGTGTTGTTTAGTCTTTATTTTACTATGCTGTGTTAAATATACTGTTGTTTGTCTTTTTTTGTTTTTGTTTTCTTTTTACCATGGCGTTGTCAGTTCATTTCTGACGTATAAGTTTGAATGTCCCTTGGTATCTTTTCTCCTCTTTTAGCATTGCACATAATCATGTTTTCTCTGACTGTTAATGAGGTCTTTACACTAAATCAATTATATGTTAGATGTGTACTGGTTGGTTTTAGCATTAGACACATTGTGTTGTTCATAAATCAGCCGTTTGTTTTCTCGTTTTCGATTGTTTTACATTGATTATTTCGGGGCAATTTATAGCTTACTATTGAGTATGCGTTTGTCTTTTTTAAGGATAACAAATATTTGTATTCAATCATTGTTCGTGAAAAGAGATACTATACTCACCAGCACACCTTTCATCACATTCTTTTGCTTCTGGAAGATATATATGAAAAGTATATATAAAATCGGTAAAATGCATGTATATGGAATTCACTGATGTAAGTAATAAATACCGCAGGTGTAAGAAGTGATTAAACTAAATTAAAATATGACTTAAGAGTAAGAATTTCGTGCAGAGGAAACGCAAAATCAAAAACCTGACTGATATATTTGATGAGTTCCTGCAACTATTGGGTAGATGCAACTCCTTTCCTACATTCTATTTCATTTGTAATTAGTGCAGAAGATAAAGTATAATTTTAACAGTCGACTGCTTTTGATTATCAATCAAAATGTATCATATGTCCTGATTATCCTTCATGTCTTCTAGTGATACCAAATAACAAAATCAAAACGCACTTACATTGAAAATATAGTAAGGTTTTGAAAATGTTTAAATTTAAGTAATTGTTTTCTGCCGGACAAACATGAAAGATTAACACAGGAATATATTTTAGAAAATATCCCACAACTAAAATGTCAACCCTGCAATTTCAAGAATACTCAAGTTTTATATTAAGCCTATCATCTGTGTGTGCTAAGTTGGCGTTACTAAATAATCAACGACGGCATGCATTAATATATAGATTAGAATATGAATATGTATAATGGGATTTTTTCTCGTTTGCATTTTCCCAGCAAACGAAAGTCTTTAGTCATCATGACCACCCCACCCCCTTCTACGTTGCTTCCCTGTTATATATTGTATGGCTATAATTGACATTCAGAAGAAATATTTCAAAGTTAATAGTATGGATATATTTTTTACAAACTCGTTTATACAAAATATCGTTCGAAATACTTGTTAATACTTACAGGTATACATGTATATGGTGTTAGCCAGAATTGGCATACTTTTACTATTTGTGGTTTTCAGTGTAATGCAACTTTCAAATTAATTTAGTGATGGGGTTCCATTATGATTATAAACTCGTCTTGGTGAATTATCAAAGGTGAAGAGTAAGATTTCTAGCGATGAAAAAAAAGAAGATATATCCTAGTTTATGTACAAATATATCGTTTCCCAATTAGTGACGACAAGATCTGTAACATATATTGTGCGTATTTAGGGATCGCTTTAAATTAAACTACAGTTTGGGCCATGTATTTAAAGTTAGAGGCTGGTTTGTTATTAGGTTTTCGAAGATGTCCATAATATATTATCCTTTTAATTTATCAATTAGAATAAATAAAATTGAAATTCTGGCATAAGTTTAACGTTTTTTTTATTGCAATTTCAGGAAGAAATAATAGCTCTCATCCTTCTTCCTCATTTAATGAACATTGAACGATTGGAAAGGTATAGCTAACGACGTTGACTGTTTTCCATGTATGAGGTCAATTTTGTTTTACATCAAAGTACCTGTTGAATCCTCCGAATATATCGAAGATGAAAGGTATACGGAAACTCTTTTAAACAGAATATGTATCTAAGCCTAATTGTGATCCAAATTCTATAGTCATTGAAAACCAGCAAGGTCCTACTAACCCGAATAATTCAGTCCTTCAACGTAATCGATCTCTCCTACGTGCGAGGGCTTGATTTCCTTTCTCGATAAAACTCTTCACAAATCCTGGATTTTGATTGGTGCCCTGTAGAAGAGGTGACCAATCAGCAATCAGCTAAATTGTATTGAGATAGGTAAATCCCGAGCTAATTCCGAATGATTGATTGAAGATTTTAATTGTCAATGCATTCAGGCGTTAATGGGAAATATATATAGCGACTGAATTAAGGTCCTACAGTCATTTAGACGGTTTTCTGTATTTTGTGGCGATACATTTTGGAACTATAAATTGCTGTCACACAAGTGGGATGTTTATCTAGCTATAAAGCCAGGTTTAACCCACTATTTTCCTCGGTAGTCAGGAATATATTTTTCTCATTCCGTTTGTTGACAACATTTGGTTTTGGTAGTTTTAATTTACATTTGAGTTCCGTATTTTTGTTATACTTTAGGACGTAAAACAACCATCCGTCATAATAAGTTTTTTTTTTTTTTATTTAAATAAAAATAAGAAGACGTGGTAGAACAACTGATTCAAAAGCTCCCCAGAGCTTATGTTATTTCACACCATGTACATCAACTTTAAATTAATATTCTGACCTCTTCACTGAAACTGGGAGGTAAGGGAATTGTTTGTTTTATTTTGTTTTAAGTACACGAGCAAAACATGCATTATTTGGAAATTAGTTTTATAATTTCTATAATACCATGTCCAAACAATTTTTCACTCTCTCGCAAATTGAGTTTACTTCAAGTACTATATAATACCATCAAAGGGAATTGGAAAAGGCAGTAATTCAGGATTGGATGGAAATATTATATCAAACATCCTGACTTGCTCCCATGTCCAGCAAGTTCTTTTTCAGGTATTCGTGATCTCAAACATTTCAGTATCCCAAATTTCTAGAATATAAGTACTGAGTAGATAACCTTACTTAATTTTTTAAAGAAAAGTATTTAGTATGTTATTCATTGATGCCTTCTTATTGTTTGTATAAACCTTTCCCGTTCATTTAATAGATAAAATCAGCTACAAGTAAAAAGGAACTGGGGTACAGTTTTTGTTACAAAGTCCGTTACGTATGTAAGACATACGGTTCTTTTAAAGTTTTATATTAGAATCACTATTCATTCTAGTAAGATACCTGATTAAAGAACCAGTACATCGGATGTTTCTTCTTGTGATTTTTTTCTCAACTGCACATGTCCATTCCGTACCATGTGAATCATCATTCAGGTCTAGAAGACATACGCGATTGCTGCATACTACTCCTACTTCAATGGAGAACATTTTCGAAATTTCTTTTGATCAATCGGTTTTCCATTACTTTTATAGTAGAAGGCTATAGCCGACTCGAGTGTCTTTGTTATACATTCTTGTACGCTGGCAGCAATGTCGGGTGACAGGTACTGTAACGATTTCCGATTTATCAGGTTTATCATTACGCGATTGTCTTGAAGGCACATTCTGATTTCATTGTCGCCATCCGCTTGAAATATGGCAGCTTTGTGAAATAGGCAATTAATTCCGCTTTCTACTTTCAATGGGAAGCTATTTGATGCTGCCCTATAAGCTTAAATGCAAGTGATGATGGAAACGATGATTCTGCCAAAGAGTATGCTAAGACAATTGTGTTAGAGTCGTTAGTTCCATGTAGGAAAAAGTCAGATGGGGACTGGTTTTCACAATGCATGGAACAAGGAATATTTCATCACCAGAAGCTGATTTATTTTCTTTGGGTTGGATAAGGATATCTAAGTGGATCAGTAGCTTTGTGATAAAAGCTTTGAGTTCATCAGTCGGCATATATTGCTCGAAGCTGTCTTGATTCCAAAGTTTCCAGAGATTACTTTTGTAAATATTCCCGGTTAGAATAAGGTGTTGAAGAATTTTTGAAGCTCAGCATTGTCTGGCCAAAACATCTCATCTGTGATGAATGACCTTAAAATGTTGACCAGTGCCGGTGTATGTATAATAATAAATCCATCTAGACCGGGTTGTTTGTAGTACATCACTTTACCTCGACTGTGTTGGTTTAGGAGAAAATCTTCTAATTGTCTCTCTGTAAGAGCCAGATCTTTATTTAGTCGATTAATGTACTCAAGCTGGATTTTCGTTATAATACTGATATTTTGGGATCGCATATTGTCGATCTGTAATTCTAAAGGCACCCATGCCATTGGTTTTCGCTGTCCCCATGTCGACTGTTGCATTGCCAATTTGACCAGTTGGTGTGTCAAAGCCTTGATTTCTGGATCATCACAATTTCTACCATTAATGAAGTACACTGTATCTAGGAACATGTGTTTTCTTTGTCTGTGGTTATGAAATAGGTTGTTCAGTTCCCTGGTGAAATGTAGTTTTCTTTCTGTAGCTTCTTTCTTTGGTAAGAAAATGAGAAGCATAGAATAAAAACTAAAATGATGATAGCTCCACCTTCAAATTTTAATAATTCTGTGCCATCAATTATAATTGAAATATTGAATATAATACATTTATAAGAACCCGCGTATAAAAAGACAGCATATGGGAGTAATGGTATGCCTCCACGAATAGTTAGTTAAATTAAATACATATATAACGACTTGATTGATATGTTTGGAAAGTATTACCTTGACACATTCACGCTATTGTACTTTGATAAATTTAAGATTTAGCACTAAAACTGTCAAAATCCTCATTGAAAATAAGTGTCATTGATATCAAGTATGAACAACCAACCTACACCAAATTTACCTCAATGGTTCTATATATAAATTTGTTGATGCAATTCAATATCTGTTTGGTCATCATTTTCTTTCACAAAGAAAGTTTAAAATGATTAGTATAGGTCATTTTGTCATTAATTGAATGGCGTGATATGCAAGATACTTATACATAAGTTTCCTGTTAATACTAATCATTAATTAACCGTCTTTACCTGTTAATTGTATTGATTTGTTGGGTATTGAATTTAAAGTAGAATTTAAAAAATTATATATACTAAATTATTATCTTGGATTAGACATTGTTAGATGAGAGAAACAATAGACAAAGTATGTAATGCAAGAGACACATTTAAAAGTGGAAAATAATATAACATACTGGATTGAAGTAATCACTGTGTGTTGCTGCGAAAAGCACCATTGGCATGATATCATCACTTTCAGAACAGTATGTTAGAATTGAGTTGATCCAATGGATGATGATTGCTTAAATATAAAGATCAACAAAACTATCAGCACATCAGATTTTCTGCATTAACTTAAAAAATACGAATTACACATTAAAACTCATATTCACACGAATCGACAGTTTATTCAAAAATCAACAATAAACCAGAAACCAGCCTCCTAAATATGTTATGAAACATTTGACTGAAAGTTAATGAATCAAATTTATACGAACTTTCGTGTTTTGAAGAAATATTGAAATAATTATTATATAATGAATACATCAAATCGGATGTTACAAAATCTTTTCACATGAAAAAATGTTTAACTCCCTCTTGTACTTATAACAAATCACATTATAGCAATAGACATTATATTTGTTGATCGTACTAATCATGCATGGAATATATGCCACAATAAAAATCAATCAACCATATATCATGTATATAGTTGTGATATTTCAGACACATCTTGTTATCTTATATGAACGATTTTAATATATGTCGGGTAGTTATAGTACATTTGTCCTCAATTGTAAATTATGTTTACGTTTTAATTCAACTATACATAGTACCTACATTTCGATGTGACATCGCCCTGAGGATATTCGTTCAGTGGTTCATGTAAACCATATCTGCCATTGAACATTATAATGAATGAACCTTGATGTTGCACGAATAATTGATGGGTCATATCATATGACCTTTGTCCACCAAAGTCTACTAGATCCGACGGGGCTATATCAATAATGTAACGACCTTTTCTAACTTCTTCCATGATGTCTTCTCTAACTGTGTAATGGTCTAATGTCGAGACATCCGGTATATCAAATGGTTGTTCCTGTTTGCATTCTCTTCCCTTGTGAACAATTTGTTTTGCCTCTTTCGGTTTTACTAACGATAGGAATTTTCGACGGACTTTTCAGTGGTCTGTACACATATAAATTCAATATCATTTACATCTTCTGTTACGACATTTCTCTTTGATTTTGTTATCTTATCAAAGAATTTCCTTACGCGAGAACTAGATTTTTAACTGATGATTTGCTTGCTGTTTGTAAAATATTTGGCTGTCCACGTAAAATACGTGTAAAAACAGCGTTGTCATCATAACCTATATTCAGAATAAAAGAAAAAAAAAGCAAAATAGGAAATATTTTAAACTGCGTCTGTAGATTATTTCTATACCAAGGTATAATTTATAAAACCAAGCTACTTTGGTACTTCAATTTCATATTTAACTTGTAAAAGGAACATGAAATAAAAAGTAGGGGACACAACATATAAGTAAGATAACTAGCAATAACATGATACATATAAAACAAACCTAAAACAATCCAATGAAAACAAGAAATTGACAAACAAGAAATTCACTAAAATCGATTGCTTTGCGTGAAAACAATTCTCCTGTTTTCGTACATATCGCTATCAAGTTATTTATGATGAGCTTATTATCAACATTGTTACACACTATTTAGATCCTTAAAATTAAACGTGTATGTTTTGCACAATTTATCATTTATTGTCTTTTCATTTATACATGGTATATACCTTCCTTTAGAGGAACCATTTCTTTAGTCTTTAAATGAATGCCGTTTCTGCCGAAATACACTGTTAAGCCATCTGTTGATTTCCATGTTAAGGGTATATCATCACCAATAAGAACGCTTGCTAAAGTACTTTTTCCGCAGTTGCAGGCTCCTGACAAAAATACTCGGTTATCAAAAGATTCATAGGTTCCTTTGATAATAAAATCTTGAAGTCTCCTGGGTTACCTATCCATGGAAACTCTGCACAGGGTTCTGAAAATAACACATTTTATTGATATAGAATATTGAAGTGACTCTAATATGATTCAACTTTTTTTTTTTTTTTTTTTAACATTAACAAATTCTTTATTGCACTAGTATCTAGTTGTTAACAACTGCCCTATATAGTATAACCATTATATATAGTTTTATCCCTGTGTGTTAATCGTCAAATGAACCAGGGATTGACTTGACGAAATTATATATTCTTCATTGTTAGAATAATTTACATTTTCATTTTACATTCATTTTGCGGATATCTGTTTTCTCCGTTTACGGTTTGTTATTTTCAGTGATTTATTTATAAACCCTACAACACGTGTGACTTTCCGTTGGATTTAAAATTTTGTCTATCATATTCTATCAAGGTAAGTTTCAAATATAATTAGGGGTGCCACTATGATTAAGATGACTTAATGTCTGATGTTCTTCTATATGTATATATATCTATTTGAAATATCTTCAATCTTTGATATTATTCTAAATTACGTTCAATGAAACGAAAGTGGATTTTCAACATGTTTGATTTCTTCAAAATTGAAAATGAGAAGATATATTGCTAATTTAGAAAACCGCTTTGTGTCCCTTGCTAATTTCATTTGGATAATATTACAAACATCGTGTCCCATGACCATTATGCACGGAATCACTGATTTTTATTGCGTAAAGGGAGAAAACTCTTTTTATACATTACATGTTAATTGCTATTTGTTTTGTACAAAACAATTTACGCATACCCTCTCCCGTGCATAAGTTTACACGTATATATATATATATATATATATATATATATATATACAAGTCTAAATTGAAAACAACGTTCAAACCTATGATTGCGTTGGATAAAACTGCAATTTTATACGTGTGCATGCAAAACAAATTTCTTGTTAGATGGGTCTAAATACAGCACAAACAACATTTTCCAAAAGACCAAAAAGTGAACAAGTATATTTTAACAAAACGCATTTGACTAACAGGTCGAACAACAAATGTTCGTTAACCCTGCTGACTGCCATTGGCGATTGCCAAATAAACGAATCACCGATGTAATAAATGGATCTTAATTATAAATTTAATACTAAAAGAAAACAATAAACTTGCGGAAAAGATGATATACCACAAACAAAAGGTGCAAAGGTTTGTGTACACCATATCCGGATTTCGACAATTAATGTCTCTTCAGTGATGTTAGGAATCGGAACGGTTATTGGAAGGCCACATAATTTACTTCAATTTAGGATAGACTCTCGAATTTTGAGGAGTCAAAATAGGATGAACGGATCATATAAACCCGAAGGCAAATATAATACAAGCCCAAACGAAAAATATAAACAAGTCTAAATTGAAAACAACGTAAATTGAGGTAAATTATGTGGCCTTCCAATAACCGTTTCGATTCCTAACATCACTGAATCAATTTTAATAGACGATTTTATTTTAAGAATCCTAGTGGTGTCTCTTTACCCTGCACTTTGATAAATTTATAAATATTTTTGTTTCCATATCATTTAATAAAAGTTCCGGACGACTATTTATTTTGATGTTCAGTTTGGTTAAAACTTTAGTCTTAACTGAATTCTAATACTCAATCATTGTTTTCCATTTTATTGGAATAGCATTTTAAGTTTTAGCATTTCAACAATCCAATTAGTTTTGTTTTTAATTTCTCAAGTACTACCTTTTCTGATATTTTCCCATTGGTATCTAATATGTCATTTATATGAATTATTTTACTATCAATCCAATTTTTAAAAACAAGTAATTTACCCTTATCTTTTATATAGTTACTCCCCATATAATCTGTTGTCGGATTGATCTAAAGTTTTCAGGTGTTGCAGTTTTCCCCTTTGTATATTTTATCCATGTTTTTATTATTTCTAAGTAGAAGTCTGGTATTTTATACTTATTTATGTTAGATATTGAATTCATATTTTCTATGTTCATATCAAAATTAGAAATTTTTTTCCAAAGTTATCAAAGAAGAATCTTGGTATAACTTTCCAGTTAGAGTTTTCAGGAGATTTTAATCTTTTGACCCATCCTATTTGAATTGCTTCAATTTGTTTTACAATGTCTGTCATATTTAGACCACCTTGTAACATTGGGGTACATAATACAGTTCTTTTCACTTTTTCACTTCGATTGTTCCAAATGAAATCAAAAATAATTTTATTAAATTGTGTTAAATGATCCTTATCTATATTGGATACTGTTGCTAAATATGTCAAGTTTGGGATGATGAGAGTTTTAACAACAGTTATTCGACCTATCATCGTTAGATTTCTTTTCTTCCAAGTATTTAATATTTTTGTCTGATTTTGGAACTCTTTATCAAAATTTAACTTTTGACACTCTTTTTGTTCAAACCAAAATATATTCCTAAAGACTTAATTAGTCCATTTGTCCAATTAATGTTTTCAAATTTGTCTATGCTGTGTTTTTGCTTACCTAACCATATTCCTTTAGTTTTTGTTCTATTTAGTTTTAGCCCTGAGAATGTTCCAAATTTTTCTATTAAATTTAGTATTTTAGATATTTCCTTTTTTTTTTAGAAATAAGGTTGTGTCGTCTGCTAATTGTGTTATTTTGAGATTATGTGATTTTCCATCAATTTTACTTCAAACCCTTTAATATTAGAATCTTGTCTGATTTTACAGGCCAATATTTCTACAGCTATTACAAAATTAGAGCACTGCAAGGATATCCTTGTCGGATTCCTCTAAAAATAGATATGGGTTCTGATATCCAACCATTATTTGTAACGGAGCATTTAACATCATTGTAGATAGTTGGAATGGGGACCCAATTATTTCCCCATTACTTCAATGCAATTTTATCCAAATAACCGGGCAGATTTCTTATTCCCTATATAAGACTATAAAATTTCAGTTACTTTCTCATACTAGTAGCCCCTTCATGGTTTCTGGGAAAATTCTTGGAGGGTCATGACCGGCATTTAAGAGAGCAATACTGTTTTGAGTATTACTAGGTCATTTTATTAACTTCCTGGTTAAAATCTAAATTTAAATTTGGACCATTTACTCAGATAATCATCCACCCTATACATTTCAGAATCACTTAAAATTAAGCAGAATTTGAAAGTTTAATGAATACCCTTTAGATATACTACAATTTTAAGCATCTTTACATAGTTTTCATCTCGATACAATATCCCATTTAAAAGATGGTAGATTTATTAAGGGACTTCATTCGTGGGTACCGGACTGGTATCCTGTAACTGGGATCCTATTCCTATCAGAACAGATAATCATCTCAAAAAGATGAAAAAACATGTTATTTGCTAAAAGAAACCATTTTTCTGCAATAAAATCAATTTTCTTTGGTCTAAGTGTTTGTTTTGTGCATTTCATAGCCAGAAACAAGAGGCCACCCTTCACACAAAAGAGCACATTTTCAGTCAAAATTCCACTTGACAAAAGACAGCTCAAAATAATTTATCTTCAAGCCATGCCTCTTTTCAGCTTTATGAGAACTTTTGATGAAGGATATGTTATACA
The DNA here is from genome assembly GCA_017311375.1 of Mytilus coruscus. NCBI lineage: Eukaryota > Metazoa > Mollusca > Bivalvia > Mytilida > Mytilidae > Mytilus > Mytilus coruscus. Next base: position 21,692 of record JAASAO010001358.1, read on the forward strand.
AAATCATTTTCTTTGTATTATAAGCACCAAAACTTAAATTTTAGCTTCAGAGATATGCAAATATATGTAAATGAGACATCTTTGATGTATGTATACAGTAGCTTAAATCTCCATTTTCTTCAACTTCAACCTTAAATAAAAGATACTCAGGCAAAGATATGTGAAGAATACTAGTAAACATACATACATGATCAGTGGCAGAATTCAATATTGACATGTAAACCTTCTGAAAGAGTGCATGGGACTATGCTATAATATGACAAAATTTGATGCGTTGTTGTAAAACAACAAATATGCTTTAGTTTGCCATTTTTTTGCAAAATTTAAATATATTATGAATGAAAGAGGCAGATCAGCAAGTCTTGCAAACACACAAGCCTATTTTCATAATTAGAAAATTTAACACTCTCTCTAAATATTGAGTATTTAGATGAAAATTGTCAAAATTTAGCTGACTTTTCATTGACCGCCTCATATAAAATTGCACATTACAGACAAAGTATGAGTTTCAAGTACAAAACTATGACTTTCTGACCCTAACTACATATAAAGCTTACTACAGAATTGATCAGTTTTATTTATAGCTATATTTCTTTGTCCAAAATTGCCATTTTGCATCATTTTGTTGATGTGGTATCAAATTACGCACACTTTATACAGTTAAAATGATAATAAATGCAGTGTAAACTGTACTTTTAATGAAAAAATGGAATAAAACTGCACAGTCTAACACTGCCTATCATCTGAAACATCTTTGCAGCCAATATTATGAATTTTTAACTAGATATCTACTCAAACTAAGGAAAATCATGTATTTCTTTAATATAATTACATAATAGCCTGTAACCTGACACCAATATGATAAATATGAAAAAATCTTTATAATTCTCCAATAGTTTGTCAATATCTATCAAATAAACCACAGTTTGAAGATTTTTGTGGCTTAATTCCATCAGTTGTACCTTACCCTTGACAGGAATGGGGACCCAATTATTTCCCCCATTACTTCAATGCAATTTTATCCAAATTGACGGGCAGATTTCTTATTCCCTATATAAGACTATAAAATTTCAGTTACTTTCTCATACTAGTAGCCCCCTTCATGGTTTCTGGGAAAATTCTTGGAGGGTCATGACCGGCATTTAAGAGAGCAATACTGTTTTGAGTATTACTAGGGTCATTTTATTAACTTCCTGGTTAAAATCTAAATTTAAATTTGGACCATTTACTCAGATAAGCATCCACCCTATACATTTCAGAATCACTTAAAATTTAGCAGAATTTGAAAGTTTAATAAATACCCTTTAGATATACTACAATTTTAAGCATCTTTACATAGTTTTTATCTCGATAAAATATCCCATTTAAAAGATGGTAGATTTATTAAGGGACTTCATTCGTGGGTACCGGACTGGTATCCTGTAACTGGGATCCTATTCCAGTTTTAATCCATTTCAAAATTGATGTTTGAAAGCCAAATTTTGTAATGCGGAGTGCATAAATTCCCATTCAAGTGTATCAAACGCTTTTGAGAAGTCTAAAAATAACAAGGCTTCTTCTATTTTGAATGATTCAGCATAGTCTATGATATCCTGAATTTGTCTTACATTATACCCAATATAGCGATTTGCAATATAACAATTTTGGTCGTCACTAATGATTTTAGGTAAAATATTTTTAATTCTTTGTGCAAGGGTATATGCAATCAGTTTTGTGTCAACATTTAGCAGTGTTTTAGGTCTGTAGTTTTCTAAAAGTAACGGATCATTTTTTGTGAATAAGGAGATAATCCCAAGTTTTTGTGTTTCAGTTAGTTCCCTAGTATAACATTTATTAAATGTATATACTGCAAATTCTTTGAGCTCACCCAAAGGTTTGATAAAATTCAACACTGAGACCATCTGACCCTGGATAACTGTTTAATTTCATCTTATATAAGGCTTTAGTGCATTCTTCCATGCTTATTTCTCCCTCTAAAGTAGAACTTTCTTTTCTGATAGCTTGTTGTCTATTTCAATTTCTGCAATGTATTCTTCTATTTGGTTTTATTTGGACTAGAGCTTTTGTAAATATCTTGATAGTATTCTCGTTCTATTTGTAAAATTGAATCTGTATCATTATATATTACGCTGTTTTATCTTTCAATGCTGTAATAGTCTTTTTGATTGTCTTGATTTTTCTAAACCTAAGAAGAATTTAGTGTTTTCTCCTTCCTCTATCCATTTTATTCTAGATCTTATTTGGGCACCCTTTGTTTTATTGATATAAAGTATTTTTATATTCTTTTCTACATTGTCAATTTCATTTTTAATATACTCATATAGTTGTTATCTATAATCTCATTATTAATAAGATTATTAAGTTTGCCTAATTTTGTTTCTAGATTTATTATTATATCTTTATTTTTCTTTGCTTTTCTTTTACAGAAACCTATGGTATGTTCTCGTGTCTCAGATTTAAATCAGTCCCATAGAACTGATGGATCCTTGGTATGTATTTTACTTTTATATGTGTTGATTAATTTGTTTATCATCATTTTATAATTATTATCTTGAAGAATGCTATTGTTTAGTTTATAGAACCCTTAACCTTTATTTTGTGGACGTTGTTTGATTTTTAGTGATATTGCTTGGTGATCAGTATGCTTTATCATTGCTGGTCTAATATCAGTTGAGAATACCAGTGTTCTGAATTATGTACTGATCCGAACGTTGTCTATGCAAGAGGCTTCTTTGTCTCTGTGTTTTCTTTTCCATGTAAACTGTTTAGTTGCAACGTTTAATTCTACCCAAATGTCAATGAGTTTTAGAGTTTTTATCATCATTTTTAAATTGTTTACTGGTTTTCTATATGTTTGTCCAGATTGTCTCCATTTCATAAAATGTCAGTCATATCCACTGCTTTTATGAGCATTCCTAAACTTTAATTTTCAACAGTTTTTTACTTTAACAAAAAAGGTGTTTCTTTTGTGTTGAGCGTTTTGGGCATCGTTATTTATCAGTGTATATATTTTTGTTCATTTATTTCTATATTCAAATGTATTAATCTTCCTTCCTTATCTGAATATTAATCAATTACTTTATGATTCAGATCTTTTCTTATAAAAATTGAGGCTCCTTTTGCTTTTGATGTACCAAAACTATGATAAAAGATCCTCAAATTCATTCATTAGAGTATTTTCTATATTCTTAGTGAAGTGTGTTTCTTGTTTGTACAAGATGTTACATTTTGGTGATTCATCCAGAAAAGTAAACGTTCCTCTTCTCTTTAGCCCTTAACCCTTGACAATTCAAAGAACATAAGTGTATTTTACTTGTCATATTTTTAAATTGTTATATACATGTACAGGTATTCATGATAATCATGTAAATATTTATGACAGCATTGTTGTACATAATTCTTTATCATGTACGAGTATTCACACAGGCTTGTACATTTTGTGACATTCTTTAAAACATTAACAACAAATATATTACATTTAATAACAATGTTTTTACAACCATGTTTTACCTTTTTCAGGTCATTTTGTAGATCATAATTGATCTGTTGTTTGGACCATGCTCAATAACCCATAAACATCGATAGTCAGTGGATAATAATAGATTCAGATTGTGTGTAAACTTTACATTCACCTTGGATGTTAATGACCAGCAGTATTATTTTCCTTACAATTAACATTGGACTGGATGGAGATGAAGTTTTAATGGACTTAAATGTTCTTACATAACAACGACCTATGAATCGAATCTTCTTAGGAGTATGTAAGAATTTAAATAGATGTGTGGAATTTACGACGTCTAAAAATAGAACTAGTAGTGATATTAATACGGATGTGAAGATCTTCTCTGGATTATGATTGTTTAAGCAGAATACTTTGTGTATTTTAACTTTTCCATGGAACAGTTAATAATTAAAAGTTTTTTCTTTCCGGATAATTTATATGGTTAAACAATTTCATCATTTCATCTATATTACTTTTCATTTTATCTTGCATATAAAAAAAATACATTTACAATCATTAGACCTTTGATTCTATCCTCATTCTTTTTAATTCTCTTGAATATATGCAATCTATTATTACATCATACTCATTTTTTGGTATTTATATGTATATAATAAAAGGAAACAAACAAAGTTACGTACATATTAAGATTAATTAATATATTATTTACAATGTACAAGTTTTATATTTATGATTTCGTTTAACATAGTTTCAGCTTAGCTTACTTTTGACTTTTGTTGTTGGCTGTTACGTTTATGATATTCATCAGTTGGCGTTGTCGCATTTCTCTTCTCTGCTCTGAAGTCTGGGGTATTTTGGATTTTTCTGTATTTTTGTTTTTGTGTTGCAATCGATCATGAGCTTTTTTGCTGTTTTTTAGCCTTTTAGTTTTAGGATTGTTCTCGCTTTGCTCACTGGTTTCACTGAATACATGTACATGTTGCTCATTTCTGCTCTCGGCCTGGTCTGATGGTTTGGCTGCATTGAATTGAAATGAGAAAGTAGAGAGTTTTGAAGACAGAGCTTGCAGCGTAGACTGGGAATCAGTTTGTTTCACAGTGGTTTGCTCTTTTATCATCAGTATCAGCCTCATCAGTATCAGAATCGACTCTTTCACCGCAATGAGAATTTTTTCCTGTTGACTGATCACTTCAAACTCATCACAATCAATTCTTTTGTGCCCAGGCTTTTTACATAGATTGCAAACCCATTCATTTGTACATTCCCTTATTCTGTGACCTTGTTGGAAACATTTGTTACAAGTGATATTACTTGTTGCATCAACATTTTGTTCTTTGTGGAGCACAATAGCTGTGTACTTTCCGATCCTAACCTTTCGTGAGAGAGGTTTAGCTAATTGGTCAACCATAAGTATACGGTCACCTGTTTGACAATTTGACAAAAGTCCATCAACCCGCAATCGTTCACGATAAATTTTGTGGACTATACAGCCTTCATTTTCTATAGCTCGAACGATTTGTCCATCTTCTGCGGAACATGGCACATCCTTAACCCTTACTCTAATGAAATTTAAGTATTCATTTCCTGATGTATGAGGGTTCTGTGCATAAACCTTTATCAATTTTTGCGTATTATCAGACCTCTGGTTATGAGTATATCCCGGTCCTCATCAGCGTCTGTATATATTCTCCACATCCCCTTACCCTTTGTAGACCCCTAAGATGACCTTTCTGTATGTTTTGGTATATGGTTTTATACAACTCAATATGTGTGAGGTACTGGTCTCTGTTTGGTTTGGCATCACCAAATAGATCTTTTCTTGTATAAATACTGGTTTCACTTGGCTAATTACCTCAAGGGGTCGATTTTACTGTCAGTATCATCAAATAAAGGAATTGGAGAAAAGCTGGCTTTTAAAGCGGAAGAATATGATTCTGGTTTGTTTTCAATATGGCCGACTGTCGCGCCATCGTCAATGTTTTTATTTTGCATTGTCAATAGATTTTACACTTCAAAACGAACAAGAATTGAACTATCGTCTTACCGTAAGTGTTGGTACTCAATACTAGTACTTTTACGTCTGTAGATAATCAATACTATTGATAAATTCCTGATTTTGTAAGAGCTCAAAAAAACCTTGGTATCCCTTGGGCCGCTTACGATATTCTCTTCAATATGATTCAACCTAAGTGTATATGATTGAACGAAAATACAATGCCAAATAAACTTTTTCTAAAATATCAATGTTTTGAATGGGGACATGTGTCGACCAAGGAAATCCAACACAGATTGATGATTGTTTATGAATACTGAGTGAGTAATAATTTTGTTAAACCTGGAGGCAAAAAGACCTTCCCTATATTTCTTAGATTATTTTCCGTTTTACCTTTTTTTCATCAATAACGAAAACTGCAGGGTCTGGTCTAAACCAAATACCTCGACGATAGAATTTGGCTAGTTCACAATCTTTATTATCATTTAAATAACCTTTAAGATTAAGTTATAGATAATGTGTTATAGGGTGTTAGAATTGATCAAACGAAAGACCGACCGTAGGCAGATTTTTCTTTGGGCAATCCTGACACCCCTAGTTGTATTATACGACATGAAAACCTTTAAACATGCATTATCTGACTGAAATACCGTACAAAATATTATGTCTGCAAAGATTTGCTAATAATTGTATTCCTTTTACCTATCAAAATAAAGTGGGATATTCCTTTCTATTGCGATTTGGTATAACTTCGCCCAACGGCTCAATTATAAGGTGAAATAACAGTCGCAATTCTAGATATAAACGTTGATAATCACTGTCCAGTTAGATTAAATTGTTACTGTAAATGCAAAAGCAAAAACAAATGAAGTGTTATGGTGTATGAAAATACAGTGTAAGTAATTTATTATGATTCATATAGAGGGTGAGTCATGCCTTTTTTATCCATGATAGTTTAAAGAGAAAAGCAGATTATCTAAATTTCAAGCACTCACTTTACACTTGTATTGTTTTAGTAAGGTGCTTATCACGCTGACTTGAACTTTTAACACATGTTTGAGTTTTTTAGAAAAGTCACCTACATTTCGCAGACTTCATCAGACAATCTTAAAAAAGATTTAAAATGATACAAAATTATTCCTTACAATATTATCTTCCATGTATCCAATGTAATTAGAATTATTTTTTAAATCTCTGTAAATCAAGCACGTTTTGGTTTTAAACCGTTAGGGACTTTAATATAACGATGGTGTCTTTTCTCTTTGATTCATTTGAAAATGAAAGTGTCACGGCTTTCAACGTCAATACTATCTTTATCACATTTTTCGTTGAAACATTCAATGTATGAACCATTTGTATACATGTGTGAAGTAACATTTTGTTTCAAAAGAAACAATATAAGTTGTATAAGATCTTAGAACATAACGTATTAGGTTATAATTCAAATTTGCTTTATTTGTGTTCCGTTTCTTAATTTATGATCGGACAATTGCATAAGCTTGGTTGGCTACAGTATACTTTTGATATCTGCTTATACCTTTACTGGTGCTTGTTAAGAAACGTATGCAACCAAATGCAAACGAAACAAAAGGATTACATATTTCACCCACATACCATTTTCTCTCTAGGCTGTTTCTTGTTCGATACCTTAGATGTATCTTTTTGGTGGTAACGTTTGATTGCTTACCACTTTTACTTAATGTATTCTTTTGCTTCTAAAAAACAAAGAGCAGTACATGTTATTGTGTTGTGTCTGTAAGCCATCATTGCACGAACAGTCGGAAAATCAAAATAGAAACGTCTTAAAATATCATTGGCTGAAACACATAGTTATAGTACTGAAACCTATTCCAAGAAACGCTACATGTCAAGAGTTTGTGAAAAACAAACACAAAAGACATCGGTGAGCATCAGATTAATTTTACTTAATGTATACGTTGAATGATTTTAAAGTATACAACATGCGTTTCAGAAATAACCTGTACTAGATACGCTCGTAACATATTGAAATCCAACAATATCGAACAATTTTTATTTCTTTTAAATAAAAGACGAAAACGCTGTCACTTGTCGGGTTTTTCCGGGTTCCAGTTTTGAAATTGTAAAGAAGAAAACTTAAGCAAGAGTTATGTTTAGATAAGAAATAAGTATATAATATATACCTCAAGATATTCAGATACGAGTTTGAAATCATCTGAGTAGTAGCTTCCTTTGTTTCGTCTATGTGCAATTTTAGCTAAGTTATATGGTGTCTTTCCTGTAAAACAAAAATATACTGATATTTTACGCGTTTTATTGTGGTACCTGTATCCGACAGATTACTTCTAATCGCACACAATACCTTCAATGACATGTAAATCATTATTGACATTTCTCTGAATCTCACTACAATCATCCATAACCCTATAAACATGTGACTATGAAACTAACTAGCCCAACAAAACCCAAATGAAAACAAATTTTGTGTATATAAAAATCAGATTTTGAAATGTTCAACTAAAGAACATGGAATTTGGTGCAAATTTGAGAATCCCATGTATACCGGTGCATTTTACATAAAAGAGGAGATTTAAGAGATTACTAGTTCGTCCTTCCTTCTTTGGAATCAACATACATATGGGTGATGAAGTCTCCTGTTATTAGACTGGATACCTAAATGTCAAATAAATCCGCAAAAGCAATCTATATCGCCGGGTCGTATAGATGGTCGGCTTTCCTTACTCATGTTAGTTCTCACTACCATTATTTCTACGGTTAATGAATATATGCACTATTGAAAATAATATATGACAATGGTGCTGGACTGACGTGAAATATTACATTATAAATGCGAAGATCATTAAGTAAAAGGTATTATAAAGTCATATTTTGGCCCTTTGAATTCGAAACCAAAAAAAAATTGTTAATCAACAAAATATAAGCCTTCTGATGTTTATAACACAGATATCCGTATTTATAGTGTTTACTTCTGTCTAACATATTTGCATTAAATCTTGTTTTAATATGTAGATATGGGTCGTATGTTTTAAAGATGTTCATGTGTTTGAAAATGGCTTAGGGTAAGTCATATGTTTAACACAGCCATTTGTGGTAAAAATATACATTTCGTCAAATAGTAACAACATCAAACGTTAACATTGAAAGTCTCCAGATGCTATCACCCTGTTCCTTTATCCAAATCAATTCCATGATTGTCTTACTATTTGTGGAATTTTATGGACACAATAATACATTTGTCCAATATTCGTCCTTTAAACTTCAAACTTTAAATTTTTCATATAATCACTTCTTCGTAATCTCTTCAATTGATATTGCATTACATCTCTTTTCCGTCAAACAATGTATAATTATGAAAACTTTTAAGAGTAACCTCTTACCCTAGATTAGTAATTAAAACAAACTAAGATTAATAAAAGACGTAAAATTAGTTTGTTTTACAACTGTGATAAAAAAAGTAATGTCACTTGATATGTCAAGACGAATCACACAATACTCCGTTTGAAAAGTGATAAGATTCGTTGTCTAAACTAAAAATGAATGCAGAAGTGGATGCATTGAATAAGAAAATGACACAGGATCGCGCTCTGCGGCTTATAGAAGGTATATAAGGTACAGAACTATATATAGTTAACATTGAAGCGACGGTTCAACAAGATGTTAACAATGAAAATGGCCACCTACGCCGAAGTAACTTCAGATTCACATTTAAGTCAGAGTAACACACAATCAGACCAACCTTACATTGAAAAAAAAAAACACTTACTATAGTAAAGAAAATGAACCAAGTGACCCAAGTGATCTTTTATAGCCAATTTTCTTGGAAGATTAAGATGTTCATGGCTCGTTAAAACCTCCTCGGGTGCAATGGCTAACAAATCTGAAATCTTAAAATTAATTGGTGCCTAAGTCCCTTCACAGTGTATAAAGAGAATACAGAAAGAAATGTGACGAATTTGTATGGACAATGAGGGTGACAAACAGTCTTTGTTGGTACAAGGGTAAACTAACGTGGCAGGCAAGTACCCTTCACCCAATTTACCCTCAAAACCCTCTACGCTGCAAAAGAAACAATACGCATAAAGTTGAAGAACATGATTAACAAATACACCTAGCCCTTACCCTTTAAGGCTGAGATTATTTAGAGAAAGGTTACGAATACGGAATATATTGCAAGCTGACAATTGTGAAACAGGAGATAGACTTGTTATTAGCAAGACTCTAAACAAACCAATCCCCAGAAACCTTACGGTTGGAAAATATATTGGGAGAATTTTTCATTCTGGCTTACCAGAATTCCAAAACAAAAACACTGGTGCAATGGAAGAGAGAACATGTCATAATTGTCTTAAATAAGGCCATTTGTTATTTCAATGTCCCAATGACTGGGTGTGCAAAATATGTAAAAAAAAAAATTAAAAAGCGACACAAAGTGAAAGAATGTCAAGAACAGGTTCATGATGTTGATGAAGCTAGACAGCAAGCCGAAAAGACAGCAATGCATCTTTTAACAACAAAAGATCAATATGAAAATGTAGAGCATAATGAATTAGAAGCTCCAATAAAACCACTTACAAAAAAATCTAAAAAAAAGAACTTACAGCAAAACATCTAATAACAAAGCAATAGCACAAAGAAATGGTAAAGATGGAAACAGTGACAATGTTGACAAAGCAAAACCACCAATAGACATATTTGCTAGAACATCACATAGTGGGAAAGTTAATGCAAGTGAAAGATCAAATCCAACACCCACAGAAGCTCTGCATGACAAACTAGTGGAAGTATAAGACCTATAAAAGAAAATCATAGTTTAAATGTTAAGAAATCGCAGAAAATGACAATGATTGTACAAGAGTGTTATCATACAAAATGTTCTTAAAAAAATGACAAATGACAAATAAATTACAGATCATATCAAGAGTCTACCAATCAAATAGACAACACATATGTAGTTACTGAACTTTTATCTTATTTTCAATTCATATAAACAAACAATAAAAATATATAACAGTTTGAAGCTCTATATAAGAGTTAAAATTTTGGAATACCAATACTAGGGAAGATTTCAATGAGGCACTTAAACCAATTAATAGAAAATCTATACGTCAATGTAAATTTACTCACCCCATACACGGTTTAATCAAATTTGATCAAATTTAACAAACTGACAGTTGTTTGGAGGTGTAATACCACCAAATCATAGTACGTCACATCCGGTTGCATAAGAAAAGGTTCGAAAAAATATTCCTTTGAATTTGACTGTTGTAGGAAATTAATCCTACATTCCATTGCAGTAAAACATTTCTCAGTCATAAACATATATCTTGGGTGTTTCAAAGCACCATCATTTTTTATTAGGTGTTTCTATAGAATATTTTGGAAACTTGAGGTTTCATGGTTACTAAAGCTTGTATACAGGAAAAAGGGGTAAAAATTTGATTGGTTAACTTCCAATGATGGTTATTTCTTATATGCAATGAAATTTATGTGAAATTATGTCTATAGTAATGGACAGGATAAACCTTTACTCATGCCAAGTATTTCTTTATTTGAAACAAAGATAAATTCTGCACAATGTTTTAAAAGTGCAAATTTAACAAAGACCAATACATGCAATAGGGGAAAATCAATGGTGGTATTACACCTTGAGAAGCTTAAATGAATGTAAACAGCAATTCACACGGAGAAGAAAAGATCGGTCACAAGCTAGTAGGATTTACATGATCTTCATTGGGTCAGATTTTTACCCTTGTAGAATTTTGTAAAATTAAACCTGCTGCTATACGGTCCACTGATCACAAAAGTATATCAAATTTAAGCCAGGGTATCAGAAAGGGCATTGTATAATGGAAAATAAATAATTCAATTTGGCAAGATAGAGATTACCAAGAATTGATAAATAATTTGTTCATTAATTTGTTTTCGAAAAGAGAAACATTAGATTGCAGATTATTATGGGATGGTTTTAGAATCGCGGTAAGGGAAGTAAACACAAGTAAACACAAATTATTGTAAAAATAAAGCAAAGTCAACCAAGGGCGAAGATGTACTTTGGAAAAGATATGGAAGAAAAATGAATTTAAAGGACGAGACGCTTATAGATGACAATGCAAAGAAAAGAAATAAATGATATTGAAGAAGAGTTAAATAAGATATATGAAGAAAAGGCGAAAGGAGCTCAAGTAAGATATAGAGAAGAATGAGTAGAGTTTGGTGAACAAAATAATTCTTATTTCCTTAGGTTAAAAAAGAAGACAAGTAAAACAGTAAACTTAAGGATGATAATGGGAAATAATGTCGGATCAAGAGATCCTTCTAAGACAAAATAAAAGATTGTATAATAAAACAAAGTTTAAACAAGGATATAACAGAGGCATATATTAGTGATACGAAATTAGAAAACAAAGTTTACGAAAATGATAAACGTATATGCGATTGGAAAATTACAGTGGAGGAATGCACACAAGGCATCTTTAAAATGAAATTAAATAAATCTTAAGGTCTTGTTGGACTAATGGAAGAATTTCATAGATTTTGGGGAATAAACTTAAATTACTACTGGTAAATGACTTAAATACAGGATATGATAGAAACAGTCTTTCATATTCACAATGTACTAGTATATTAACCTTGATATTCAAAAGGGGATCCTTTACCTTTGGGAAACTATCGTCCAATATCTCTTCTAAATATAGATTTTAAAATATTGTCATATGTTCTTGCTCAACGTTTAAAAAGTTACTTCAAAACATTTTAAATGATGGTCAAACCGGTAATGTCAAAATAGATTTATTGGGTTTAAACTAAGACAAATACAATATGCTATAGACTACTCAGAAACATACAAAATTAAGGGGCAATTGTTTTAATAGATTTTACGAAAGCATTTTATTCGCTAGAATGGGGATTTATGCTTGGAACTTTAAAACATATTGGTTCCAATGAATCATTTATTAAGTGGGTTAAAACTATGTATACAGACGTTCAAACATGTGTCATGAATATTGAGAGGCTATAAGAAAATTTCAAAATTCACGGGGAATTCGACCATGTCGAAAAGGATGTCCGTTATTACTTTATCGTTTGTTTTGCTTTTGAAATTATAGCTCTTAAATGAAGAAATAGTAGGTAAAGGAATCAGTGTTCAATTAGATTGAAGAAGTCACAGCATTAAGATTTCGCAATTAGCAGATGACACAACATGATTTTGTAAAGATAGAAACGATGTAAAATCTTCAATGAATGTAATAGAAATGTTTGGCTCGTTTTCAGGTTTATTGATAAATAGAAATAAAACAGAAGGACTATGGATCGGGAAATTCAAATCATGTAAAGATAAAATTGCCGGGAATAATTGGGAGATAGGCCTATTAAAGCTTTAGGTTGTTTTTTTTTTGTTGGTTTTTTTTTTTTTGGGGAGGGTGGGGCGTGATAAAGAGGAAAGAAAAAATTGGGATTGTAAAATAGAAAAATGATAAAAATGTTCAAGACATGGGAAAAATAAATCTTTCAATTTTAGGAAAATACTAATTATATAAGCATTAACCTTGCCTCAATTTACATTCTTGGGAAGCGTTTGCTTAATTCCCGAAAGTAATCTTAAAGAACTAGAAAGAGATGGGCAAACAAATAAACCAGTTACATTTGTTGATATAAGAAAACAAATAATATGGGGAATACATTTATTATATTTCATAATAAACCACTTATCTTTGAAAACTGGATTAAGAGTGATAAGATATACTTAAATGATATTCTGGAGGACACTTCGTCATTCTCGGAAAACTATATGTTAAACAAATTGAAGAGTAAGGAAAACTGGATTACTGAATTTTATAAATTGAACAATCTATTCCAGAAGATTGGATTCACATAGTTAAAAAGAAAATGTCCATAGAAATAAGATCACATGGAAAGATCGTTATTTTGAGACTATATGTTTTTTTTTTCAAATAAAATGCTAAATAATTCACTAGTGAGCAAAAAAAAAAAAAAAAGAATCATCAGAAGGGATAAATAGGTGGCTTAAAGTTCTACCAATGCAAGAAGCTCCAAATATGAATTATCTGTATAACTTTATTTTAAATATTTAACTGAAAATAAATTAAAAATACAGATGGAAATTATTACCAACAAAAAGCTTGTAATACAATGTAAAATAACTAATAACAATATGCGTATTTTTGTAACCTAGAAGAAAACTATGCTCACTATTTTGTTAATTGTTCTTATTTGACAAGATTTGGGAAACAAATATACGATCTCTCAATAAGAAGTAGTATAGATTTTGTAATAAAACTACAACACCTAATATTTGGATACAAAATCAGATACAACAAGTATTACTCGATATTTTTTATTACAATACTTAGTTTTTCCATCTATATGTCATAGTATGTAGTTGAGCAGAGAACAAAAAGATGCATATTTACTGAAACATTTTAGTAATAGACAAAAAGCCAACCTTTTGTTTGTAGCTGAGATATTGGCACCATGACGAACTAAAGTGTAGATCAAATCATATTTACTGTATAGGCCTGGCATACCATATCCGGCTGCTTCGTGCAGAGGCGTATTTCCTGAAGAAATAAATTATGCACTTCTATCATATATAAATGACCAACAGGAAAACTTCTACATACTCTTAATGCATCAAGGAACGCACTTAATCTATAATATTTGGTATTAAAAATAGGTACTTTTGATCTGAGATATACTTAACATATGCTTCGGATTTCAAATACATTAATTTGTTTAATTCTTCAAAATAAGCCTTCAACAAGAATTCTACATTCGTATTCCGTTAAGCTTTCATTTGATTCTAAAATAACACAAAGAATTAACTCACGCTGTTGCGTACTAAATATATATATATAAAAAAAACACATGCAACACTTCCTGTATGTTGTTTCTGCCTGGGGCAGAACTAATGGTTCTATGCAGAACATTAAAAACATCTCCATGTCCTATTTAAGAAATTAATTTTCATATCTATATCAAACGAACATAAAGTTGCATGCAAGGCTCGTGGATATGTTATAAAAACCAAATGCAAGACTCGTTTACAAATTTTGATATGTATACATTCGTCTTACATACACATTCGTTTCGGTGTGCATCAATCTTGCTTGTAACGTAATGTCAGTGTGTGTGTTCTAAGAGATTACTGTGGGTGTAACGTTTCATGCGTGAGCCAGCTGTGGTCTCAAATTGTCAAGGTCACAGGATTTACGCTGGCGAAAAATATCATTATTGGCGAACAATTATTATTTATCACAAACGAATTAGAACAGTTCGACGTCATTGTTGTTTCTTTTGACTTCTCTCATGTTGAGTCTTATCAGTCAATAACTGTTAAAAGGTACACAAATTTGTTTTTCATGATTCCAATAATTAGTAAATATTTAATGTAGGCTATGTGACTTGCTGCTATACAGTTTGTCAATCAAAAGTCCAGGAACTTGTACCAGGATGCATACATTTTCATAAATAATTGGATTGGTTTATTATGACAAATACTTTTTTCCAAAAAAAATGTTTGTTCTTATGCATGATGAATGTAAACCCACTTTTGTATTGGTACTGTTGATATCGGCGCTGTTTTAATTAAAACATTAGCAATTTCATCGCTCCTGGCACAATGGAGTGGGTGTCTCTATAAAAATAAAATAAATAAACAATACATATTATCTTATAAGAATACTGTATTCTTAAATGTTGTCGTTTGCTATTTTATTCTCACTACTATATGGCAACATGTTTTGTGAATTTTGGACGTACAGTTCTGTTTTCAAACGTGGGGTAGTTGCGTGTGAAGCTTTTTTAATTATTATATATAACCTAACCTTTTTACATATTGTTTATAGATTTTAGCTAATTAACAAATGAGATAATGGTGGGAGTAACAAAAATGTTCTGATTGAAAACCTTCTATTGATATTTATAAGTAACGATAATAATTCCACTATTGAAAATTTCTTTTCTAAGGATTTTCTCGTCGTTAAAGGGTCGTCATTTTAAATGTATTGATATGGCTGGATGGATTGAAAAGGCACTTAAGAATACTTCAATGACTAAAATCATGACATTTCAGATTTTATTATTTAAGTACTTTAAGTGCCATTTTAATCGTTTTTCTTTCATTAAAATCAGAAGGCATCAGTATATGATATTATAGGCATTTGAATGTCTATGATAGTCCGTACCTTAGATGTTACAGTCTGTTTAATATATGTAAGGATCCGCCGGATATATTTATAATTAAGATACTTGTATTAGACGAAGTCCGCAGTATTTACAAGAAGACGCGCACACGAGGTTTTGAGGAGGACAACTTTACCATCATGTGTATGCAACTATGTCACAATATTGTCTTATGAAAAGTAGAAGCACAAATAACCTACATGTATGAAGGTAGATGATTTCAACTAAATTGTAGACATTCTTAATAAATGCGAAAAAATGTATCTGTAACTGTAGAAATCAAATTAATTTAAAAAAAATGAAAAATGAAATGATATGATACCAAATGAATTACTTTGTGCATTCATGGTGGGTTATTTTTAATTATGTTTGATCCATATAAGATTACAATAGGATACATACAGTTTGGTTTCATTGTTTAATGTTAAATGCTCTTAATGAGCTGTCTTATTTAATAAAATATGAATATATAAGGACAAAGTTATTTAAATGTTTATCATGAATCGTCATTGAATATTAGTATTTTTATACATCAGGATAGGTTGTTTCAGACCAAGAAAATTTGATTGAAATTAGAGAAAGATATTAAATTGGTCTCATTCTAAAACAAATCCAATAGTTCATCTGCTTGCTTTCTTTTGTAGATAAATAGTAAAAACAAGTACAATTATTTCTTCTTTTATTGGAAATCATGAACCATCATAAATATAAGTAATTGTTAAACATCAAGAAAGACTGTTTTCATAAATGAAATGATGAATATAAGAGAAATGGTAGTACACACTATGATTATTGCAGTGTTTAAAAATGCCTTCATATATTTTTTTCAATTGAAATCCATGCACCTTCGTTTTTACCCATGGCGTTATTAATTTATTTTCAATTTACGAGTTTGAATGTCCCTTGGCATCTTTCGCCTCTTTTTCTTAACATTCATGAATTTAAGTGCAACCAGATAAGTAAGTTTTCATTCAATAATTTATATTTGTGTTGACTAAAGTGCAATTATTTCTTTATCTACAATGAGGGTCTGGATTGGAAGTCCCTCAATTCTTTGTTATTTTATTTTTAAGATCATTTTCTCTATGGCCATTATTCTCTTTTTGTATATTTAAGCCCATTATTATTCTCTATATTCTTATTCTTTATTTTTAGCCTTTTATTTTGAACTGTCTGCCCATTATTCTCTATTCTGTAAAACCCTTCCAGACCCTTTTCTATTGAATATTTGCTCTGCTTAACCTTTTTTTTGCAACAAGACCTCCTTCTCCCCCTTTCCCCAAAAACAATATTTGCCTTCACATATTGAATCTGATTTTACTGCACTTTGAAGAAAAATAAAGTGTTCATTAGAAACATCTGAAGGTGCTAAAAGGTCAATCAGACACCTCAAATTGATTCCTTGTGTATTATCTGAGCATAATTTCATGTTTCATAGTCAGGCATTATCCTTTTCAGCCCTTTTATGAACGATGGCCATTATGTTTTGGGTCTCCTTTCCACGATCAACATGCGGAATCGGTATCACAGCCTCCTCCAAAATTGTGTTCAATCTGTCAAGCATGTGTTCTGTTTGTGTTTCTGGACGTTTAGTTGCATTTATTCTGCAATTGGGTTTCTTATCATACATTCACAGACCAACATATATCGCTAGCTTGTATCTGTATACTATACAGATATCGCTTTAAAGCTCCGCCCACTGCCGGACTATTTTTGTGTATTGCTGTTGACGAGTGTTGTATGAACTTTCGTGACCTCAGAATGTGTATTGCAATCGCATTCCAATGACGTATTGCTCCGTCTGTGAATGTTCCAGTCTCCGATCCGCAACCCACTTTCTGCTCATAGACAAACATGAACAGCAGGATTAACTCCATTTTCTACGGCGCCAATCTTCAAGTTCAAAACTTGAATGTGTAAATCACAAAATCAACCATGCAACAATGTCAATAATCAGTGAATGCACGGACAGTTCGAAATTCTGAAGCGTAGGACAAATCAAACACTTTTGTCTTAAATCGGACAATGTTTTGTTATTTCTATTTACTGTTGAAATTAGTTGTTATGTTATAATAAATAACTATTCATTTTGAACGGTGCATTATTGTTGACCATACGATATTCTTTTCGGCGTACCGGTCATCAGAAGATTGTGTGATTTATTTCTAATATTACAACGCAGGCCTCAAAGGATTTAAAATCGAAAATAAATGCAATAAATGTGAGTTTTCTGTCTTTCAAAGCATAAACAATGTACACAATTAATTGCAGGATACAGGCAATAACTCTTTAGTGTCTTTAAATATCAGCTGTATTTGTACTCGGCTCGAAACTCGCATTACATCTGTTTCTTAGCCTCGTACAAATACAGCTGATATTCAAAGACACTAAACAGTTATTGTCAATTTCTTGCTTAGTTCGAATTCCTTGTTCGTTAACTTTCAACCCCTTTTTACAGCTACATGTTCTGCATTTATGTTGGTACTATTAATTTTATTTTAAAAATACTTATTTGTTTATGAGTTAAGGTCAAGAAACAGTAAATAGGCTATATCGCAAATTTTGCTAAAATTTTGCATACAACCTTAGCTCGTTGAACTACAAATGAAAATCGAAAAATAATGCATTTATCTCTTTATTATCTGAAAAATGCAGATTGATTTTCCTACTATATGGGTGAATATTTGTATAGATAGCACATAAAATCGGCGAAAATCTTCTAAAATTTGGCTTAAAACATCAAATCTCTAGTTTTACTCCATAGATTTCTCTTAAAAACTATATGTTGTTGACACATAAATTTCTGTTTTAATGATATAAAATAAACATATGGTCACCGACTTCGTTTTTGTCCAATAATCAATTTGCTACCTTGTTGGTAGTGAAAACGTAAAAATCAACGTTTTACGGCCTGCAACGCGATGACGTTACGATTATTTCGACGTTTTGTGGGATTTTTTCACAAAGAACACAACTGTGAATGATGTATACCGTAAAAACGAAGTCGGTGACCCTATCTTTATTTTGCATCATTAAAACGGAAATTGGTGTATCAACAACATATAGTTTTTAAGAAAAATCTATGGAGTAGAAATTTGATGATTTTAAGACAAATTTTAGAAGTTTTTGCCGATTTTATGTGCTTTCTATACATGTTCACCCATTTTGAAAGAATTCAATTAGTAATATTTCAAATGATAAATGAGATAAATGCATTATTTTTTCGATTTTCAGTTGTAGTTCATCGAGCCAAAGTTGTATGTAAAATTTTACTGAAATCTGTGACATAGCCCATTTACTGTAACTTGACCTTAATGTGGTTTAACACAGTTTAATAGAATATCACAAGCAAAACTGTTTACTTTAATAAGATTTGTTAAATGAACAGGGAATAAAACTGTCCACTTAAACCATAAAGAGGTTATACATATGATTTATTTGTCTGTATATGATTTACTCTTTTACAAAACAGAGAATATTTGTATTATTGACAATCCCTGAAAACATTCCAGGAATATGTAAAATCACTGGTCATTTTCAGGATTATATATCCTCAATAAAATTCACTTATGAAATCTCTGACTCTAAGATCACATTTCTTGACACGCAAGTGAATGATGGAATCATATGTACAGATCTGTATTGCAACCCACAGACAAACATCAATATCTTTCTCCTTTGAGTTGTCATCCTAAACATTGCACCAAAAGCATTCCCTATAGCCAGGCCATACGAATAAAACGGATTTGTTCCACCAATCATACCGCAAAAGGCGACTACAAGACCTTCGCGGTCAACTTAAAAATCAGGGCGACAGAAAAAAGACATTGATAAAAGTTTCTCTCGTGCAAACAACATCAGCCGAGATGAACTTTCACAATATTAAGACAAAAAGGTCAACAAAAGAGTGCCGTTTGTGCTGACTTACCATCCCAAATTTGACAAGTTATCACACCTTATCCGCGAAAATTGGAAAGAAATCGAAAAACATCCTAAACTATCCAATATCTTTCCCCAGCAACCTGTGCTGACTCTCCGTATACGCCCAAAAGCCTTAAAGACTTGCTGGTGAGAGCTGATGTATCCTCTAAATCAGGATCTTCGTCTTTGAGCTCTTGCAAGGGATGCGGAAACAAACGATGTCTGACTTGCAAGCAAATACTGAATACCCAAGCTTTTAACAGTCACTCCACTGGTGAATACACCATATTTTACAATGTTAATTGCAAGACCACAAACGATTTGTATCTTCGAAAGTGTGAATGTGGTTAATAGTATGTTGGCGAGTCAGAACAGCCATTTCATAAACGGATGAACGGCCATCGTAGCGACTATGAATGCAAGCCAGACCTTCCTATCAGTCTACATTTGAGATCCCTGGCCACACTAAGAAAGATCTCTATCGACTGACCATTACAATCGTAGACCAAAACACAGCTTTGACTAGGAGGATAGACTCGCTCGGGAAAGATTTAGGATAAGAAAACTAAAATTTTGGCACCAAATGGGATCAACGAAAAGGTGTAGTTCTAATCCCCGCAGTGCTTTTCATTTGGAATATATTTCATATTACTACGCAGTCTCTGTTGCGATTCCTTTACCTCTGTCAACTCTAAAATTCTAGGATTATACCAGTTTAAATAGCAGGGTGCTATTCATTTTGGATGTATAAGTACGCAGCCACGTTCAATTACCTAACTTCATTCAAAATTTAAAATTTTCTGTACTTATTATCAAACTGCTGAAATTTTAGAAACGTACCAGTTCATATCGCACATTACTATTTCTGTTAATAGCATATATATGCAGTCTCTGTTGTAAATACCTAACCTACGTCATTTTTGAAATTTTAGAATTGCACAAGCGTTCTTGTGTTTTTAATTGGATAAATTTCAAGATTGTTATAGTTAAATCAAAATAGAATGATATGATTCATATATATATTGTCTAAAAATAGCAACAATCAACTTTCAATCTATCTAGACGTGGATCAGTTTGAAAATAAACTGATGCAGTTACTAAATTAAATTATATAAATGCCTAAGATTTGATTTTTGATTTTTGGTGTTTTAACGCCACTTTTAAGCACCGCTTTTGGGCTATTTCGTGGCGGCCAGTTTTATTGGTGGAGGAAGCCGGAGTGCCCGGAGAAACCACCGACCTTCGATAGGAAAACTGACAATCCTAGTCAATTAAGATTGAGTCGAGTGCACCCGCACGAGCGGGGTTCGAACTCACAACCTCAGTGTTGACTGGCTAGTGATCACAGTAGTAACTACTTAGACCACTCGGCCACCGAGGCCCTAAATGCCTAAGAATGTAACTTTAAAACACGAATGAGTGTTATAAAATAGTTGTTATATTTCATATATTCATGCAATATTTTGCTAAACAAATTAGCTTCATCTGGCGCGTGCAGCCATCCAGGTCAAATCGGATGCTGTAAAGAATTTTTGTAGCTTATTGTACATGTCCTTTAAATATATTTTGCAGCTTATTGTACATTGCGATTGATAGATTAAAAAATTGTGTTAGTTAAATACTATGCAGTTCAAGATTTATTCCTTTGGTTTTGATAAAATGTTTTCCTCCCTCTCATTCAGTTTATCAGATTGAAAATATCACCTTTCAAATAATAAAGGTAAACCAAAATTGGGACACCCAAAGTAGAAACAGAGAGAGACTTTGGATGCATTAGCTACGTACTCTTGAACCTGCACAACCATATCCATGAATATCTGTGAAACAGTGAAAACGGTAGGAAATTATGGAGAACATTTTAGAACAATTTGATGTCTGAATAGACAAAATGCGAATATTCATATTGAATATAAATAGTTAGTGCATTTCAGCCTTCTTTTCTATACACATATATATATATCAGCTATCCTGAAGAGTCCCAATGGAAGGACGAAATCGATTGAACTGGAACTGTTAACTTGTTTACTTATTCTACTATTTATTCTATGAATATAACTTGTGATATGTATACAAGTCTAAATTGAAAACAACGTTCAAACCTATGATTGCGATGGATAAAACCGCAATTTTATACGTGTGCATGCAAAACAAATTTCTTGTTAGAGGGTCTAAATACAGCACAAACAACATTTTCCAAAAGACCAAAAAGTGAAAAGGTATATTTTAACAAAACGCATTTGACTAACAGGTCGAACAACAAATGTCCTTAAACCCTGCTGACTGCCATTGGCGATTGCCAAATAAACGGATCACCGATGTAATAAATGGATCTTAATTATAAATTTAATACTAAACAGAAAACAATAAACTTGCGGAAAAGATGGTATACCACAAACAAAAGGTGCAAAGTTTTTGTACACCATATCCGGATTTCGACAAGTCAAATGCGTTTTGCTAAAATATACTTTTCACTTTTTGGTCTTTTGGAAAATGTTGTTTGTGCTGTATTTAGACCCTCTAACAAGAAATTTGTTTTGCATGCACACGTATAAAATTGCGGTTTTATCCAACGCAGTCATAGGTTTAAACGTTGTTTTCAATTTAGACTTGTTTATATTTTTCGTTTGGGCTTGTATTATATTTGCCTTCGGGTTTATATGATCCGTTCATCCTATTTTGACTCCTCAAAATTCAAGAGTCTGTCCTAAATTGAGGTAAATTGTATGGCTTTCCAAATACCGTTTCGATTCCTAACATCACTGAAGAGACATTAATTGTCGAAATCCGGATATGGTGTACAAAAACTTTGCACCTTTTGTTTGCGGTATACCATCTTTTCCGCAAGTTTATTGTTTTCTGTTTAGTATTAAATTTATAATTAAGATCCATTTATTACATCGGTGATCCGTTTATTTGGCAATCGCCAATGGCAGTCAGCAGGGTTTAAAACATTTGTTGTTCGACCTGTTAGTCAAATGCGTTTTGCTAAAATATACTTTTTCACTTTTTGGTCTTTTGGAAAATGTTGTTTGTGCTGTATTTAGACCCTCTAACAAGAAATTTGTTTTGCATGCACACGTATAAAATTGCGGTTTTATCCAACGCAATCATAGGTTTGAACGTTGTTTTCAATTTAGACTTGTTTATATATATATATATATATATATATATATATATATATAGGAGGGCTCAAGATCTATAGCAGATTCCAAATCTGTTCTACATATGGCATCATACCATCCCAAATCTATGGCATTTAAAAACAAAATCTAAATCTATTGCGTTCTTAATCTATGGTGGATTTTCTCGTTTCCAAATCAATGGCAGATTGTCAACAAATTAGGACAAGTCAGTACATATCTGACTAATGACTTCAATTAAAAAGATGGATTTCTCAAGCAATTTTTTCTCCTCTAGTACAGTTATTTGACATAAATATAGCTGAAAATGATGTAGTTTTATAAATCAATGACATAATTTTTGTTTTAGTTTTCAGATCTCAAAAAGATTATTTGCTACAATAGTACAGGTAGTCGCTGTAATACAGCTGGAGAATGCTGTTGATTATGGTGTAAGACATTTAATTAAAGAGTAGCGTAGGAATAAAAAAATGACAAGAAGACAGCAGAGCATAACTAAAATTATAAAAGAAAGCAATTAAAAGTCGGAAAATAACGCAATTTCAAAATCTGCCATAGATTTATGATTTGTATGACTTTGTTACGTCATATTTACCATGGATATGAAAACTGCCATGGATCTGGATCCCACCATGGCTTTGAGTCCTACATATATGCTTAATTTGGTTTTCATTTCTCGATTAAGAATCGTGGTTTTTAGTAACTATTATTTCATATTTATCAGATCTTTTGATTCCAGCAGTAGATAAACTCATCATAAATACCAGGATTAAAATGTTGTATCATTTGTGTCATTTGGTCTCTTTTGGCAATCATACCTCGTCTTCTTATTTTTATATGTACGCCAGACGCGCGTTTCGTCTACAAAATACGCATCAGTGACACTTGAATAAAAAAAGTTAAAAGGTCAAATAAAGTACGAACTTGAAGAGCATTGCAGACCCATAATTCCAAAAGGTGTTTCCGAATACAGCTAAGTTGCTCTATTCCTGAGGTTTCGAAAATTCAAATTTTGTAAGTAGATAACTTGTTATTATGACCATGTCAATAATAAGTTACGTCAACACAGCAGGAATGACTACTGGGCTGGTGATACCCTCGGGGTGAAGTTTCTACCAACAGTGGCATCGACCCAGTGGCTGTAAATACGCTCATCATAGATACAAAGATTGACAGATGCCAGTTGCGTTTCGTCTACAAAAGACTTATCAGTGACGCTCGAATAAAAAAATTAAAAATATATGCCAAAAAGGATGACCCTAAATTCGGCAAGCTGTTGCCAAATACAGATAAGGTAATCTATTCAAGGGTGGATAATCTTTAGTCCTTCGAAAATTCGAAGTTTTGTAAAACGTTAATTTATAATCATGACCATATCAATGCTAATTCACATCAACACAAACGTGCTGACTACTGGGCTGGTGCTATTTGTGGTGATGAAAAGACTCATAAGTGACCCAGGAATAAAAACTTAAAAGGCCATATAAATGCGAACTTGAAGAGCATTGAGGACCAAAATTTCAGAAAAAGTGTTGCCAAATGCAGATACAGAAATCTATTCACGTGATAGAAAATCTATACTGTTTCCAACAATTCAAAGTTTTGTAAACAGTTAATTCATAATTATGACCATATCAATGACAATTCACTTCAACACAAAAGTGATTACTACTCGGCTGGTGCTATCCTCGGGAGGCAGCCCTGATCAGCAGTGGCATGGACTCAGTAGTTATTAATACATTCCTCAGAGATGCCAGGATGGATGCAAATTGTGTACGCCAGACGCGCGTTTTGTCTACAAAAGACTCTTCAGTGGCACTCGAATAAAAAGTTTCATATTCCAGTAAAGTACGAAGTAGAAGACCAATGAGTAGATTTGACACAATTTTTTTCTTTTTGATTGGAGCATTGTTTTACCTCCAATCTGACAGTTCTCATTTGATTGTCTAGATGTTTTATTTTATATCTTTAATTGTTCATTTGTTAATGGTTTGTCTTGGGGACACCAATGATTTTACAAGTGTTTATTCTTATAATGTATTTTCTTAACTCTTATTTGATACTATGACATTTTGAGTTTCCTTTACCCATTTTATATTTCGTTCTTATATTCCGTTACCTTGACCTCTAGAGTCCCCATCTCAGTTTGCATTTTATTAGTCTGTACGCTCTCAGCATTTTGTTAAATGCCATTTTCATTATTTGTGTTGGTATCTTCTGAAGCTTGGAGTGCTCCATCATGACTAGATTCCTCATTAACTATGCATTCCATAATCATTTGTACTCTTATCCTGCGTATCATCCTTGCGTTATCTACATATACCGTCCATATATTTAAATTCATCGTTACCTATATCATGTGTGATATTTTCAAAGTCAAAATTGTACAAAAGTTACACCTATCACATCTAAGTCTGTCATCTATATATTTTTTGCAGCCTGGATAGATATATTTGTCTGATTCAGAACATTTATAGTGAAATTTTGGCTTTTAAATTAATTTGTGTGGTCCTGAAGGGTGACTGGGAATAGAAATATGGTAACTTTTGTCCTCTTCTGGCTTGTAGTAACACCCTTGCCAAATTGGGGCATTCGGTTGGCTGTGCGATATGTGCAAACGCAGCCAAATACGCAGAATGGGGATGTTAAATCCGATGTCACGCTCTCTGTACGTTAGGAACCCTTGTAACCACTTTAAGGGGATCTTTTGTGGCCTGTTGCAAATTTCTGTTCCTATTTAATATACCCTAATTTTCCAGTGACAGTTTAAATTTCCTGACCATCGTCACGGTTGGCCTCTATAGCAGAGCCTTGCTATTGTATTTATTGTAAATTTGTTTTGTACTATCAACCATTGGTGTGGTAAATATTCAAACTTACATTAATATTTTGTTTACATTCCTGTTTTTATGTCTTGTTAGTTGTATACCTTTGTATCACTTTTGAAGTGAGTCAGATAGGATTGAATACTGTTATTAAGTAGTTCTCTTTGTCATATTCATTTTGTACACTTTTATGTACAGAACAACACCAATATTAAAAAGGAAACAATAAATGTAAGTATCTATAAATATTTCGGATAACAGATATCCTTCATCAGTATGATTATGATGTAAAATTAATCATTTCAATCTATTCTGATTTAACTATAACAATCTTTATACAATTAAAACCGAACACAACTACGCTTGCACAATTCTAAAATTTCAAAAATGACGTAGGTTATATAAGTATTTACAACAGAGACTGCTTCTAATAAAAATAGTAATGTGCGATATGAACTGGTATATTTCTAAAATTTCAAAGGTGACGACAGTTAAGATATTACAACAAAGACTGCGTACAAATACATTCCCAATGAACAGCACTGACCGATTTGAGCTGGTATAATATGTCAAATTTGACGACGGTAAAGTAATTGCAACAAAGGCTGCGTATTTAAACATCCCAAATAAATAGCAGTTTGATAATGATTAAAAAATATATTAATAATTTTGACTATTTATTTTTATTATTTTTTTTATATATTATTTTCAAACTGCTATTTATTTGTTATTCTGTGACTGCATCTTACGATCCTTTACGACAGATAATTTAGCTAATTTGCAATCAATTCCATCTTCATGCCTAATATATCATGTACTGTGTTACAACTCTAGATTCTACTGACGTGGAAAGGTAAGACTAGGCCACCGAAAGCTGAATTTTAGTTCAGTCTAGGTGGCCGAGTAGTATAGAGCGCTAGATACAGTGCATGCGGTGTTGTCACGATATCCCAATAGCATGAGTTCGAATCCCGGCGAGGGCAGAACAAAATTTGCTTCCGCAAATTTGCAGATTTAACATTGTAGTGCTAATATTTAGAGTAATTATGTATATATAAATATATATATACGAACTAAAATGATGTCCTCATGCACATAATACTTAATTCCAGAAAACTGAAAAAACGGTTGTTTCTAGTTTATCTTATCTTATATATCTATAGATATTCAGATATAATTATATGTATATATCTATATATCCAAGATCGCTCAAGTGTTTTCTACCGTGTGTATCATAAAGTTAGTTACGCTTGTATGTGAGAGGTTACATTTTGAAATAATGTCCTGTTCGTTAGAGATGTCTCATGATTTGACAATTTCTGCCTTTGGTTCCACAACGTAAAATATTTTAAATATAACAATAAATTGTTGCTTGTCCGCTTTACAGCATTTCAATTTCTTCTTCCGGATGGTTGGTATAACGTGATGTTTGAGTTTTACTGGTTTATTTTACCTAAGATGTAAGTAGTATATATATATATATATGAAGTTTATGGGTCTACGGTAAGCCATAACAGGATGTGTTTGAATAATCGTTTTAATTATGGGTCATTTTCAATAAGACGCAAGTTCTTTCGAACGTTATATGAAATATTTCTCATTTCGGGATGAAAGGTGACAACACACGGTATTAAATTAAATTAGAATTGGATTTATACTTAGATGCGACATTAATAACCCATTACGCTTCAAGCTACCATAATGAAGGAACTTATTGTGTCATAAAAGAGGTAGAATCTGTTTTAATTTAACGGTAATCGATTGTAGTTCCAATTTGAATTGTCATCTTAATTCAGGAAAATGTAAGGTATGCTAAATCCTCAGAAAGGCAATACATGTATTTTTTATTGTCATGCATGACCTGTGTATCGAAACGTTTTATCCTAGTTTATGTTGCCTTAATGTATACTGACTTACATGTGTAAACAGACACGTTCAAAACCTCACTTAAATTATGATTCTTCTTGAAGTTCTTAAATATATACTCACATTTGCATTGGTATACTTGATATCAGCTCCTTTTTAATTAAAACATCGACTATATTACCGGATCCTGCACAATGGAGTGGAGTGTTTCCTATTAAATATAAAGTATTTAAACGATACATAATTCTTAGACGAGTGTTGCTGTCTTTTCTATTATTCTCATTAATAGTATGGCTGACTCAATCTTTTCTTCTTAGATTAGTTCTTTAAATACAGATCATAATGACATATTTTGCATATATCTATATATATCAGGTTTGATTTTTAACCAATGCGTAATCCTCTTTCATTGTGTAGGTATATACTTAAGTCGGATATGTCAAAATCATATTTGTAAATTCTACAATAAAACAACTTTCGTTTATAAAAATGCTGATAGATAAGTAGTTAATTATCAAAGTGAGCACTCGCGCTAATAGAAACAACTTTCCATACTATTGGTATTTTATTTACTTTTAATTTATGGATTAACAGACAGTTTTGGATAAAAATGATAGTTGACATTTCTCAGTGACAATAAGTGAGGCTTTGTTTTTAAATCGTTTTCGTCGTTAAACATGTTAAAGGGTCGTCTGTTTTGAAAGATTAAAATAGCACTCAAAAATACTAACATAGTTAAATATAGAAATAATTTAGATTTAAATATTTTGCTATTTTTCAATTGTTTTCTTTCATTGAAATTGGTAGGTTTCTGTTTTCTACGATAGTTTGTAGATATGTATGGTTTGAAATAGTTTCTACTGGTAATTGTCGCTGTCTTTAAGTTCTTCATATCCAAAAGGATAAATAGAATAATACAACGTGCCAAAGGTTTTGATATTCAGAAATAAGGGTTGACGAAAGGTGACAATAAAACCATCTAATTAATGTTATAAAATGTAGTGGATGTAAAGATTACGGTGAACAGGAATGTCTCATCGCAAGCGCTAACTGTAAAATAAAGGAAGATAAAAAAACAGAAACTATTCAAATATGGCTTAACGACCATTTATACGATTGTGATGCCAATGAAAATGAGCAATTTGAATATTCCCAATCTATAAATATGCTAATGCTTCAACGGAAAAACAGTGAATAGATAAAGCATATGTTCGTATCAACAAAACAAACCTTATGTTAACTTACGACCAATCGTTAACGTTGCAAGATTCTGTTTTGAAAAAACAACAAAATAACGTTCAGTGTATCTTAGCGTTGATCAGTATGAAAATGCACTGATACTGAATTAAGTTATGTAACTGCCTAATGATGAATCGTTTACATACTTATGAGTGTTATAAACATACAATTTCACTAGACAAACTAGCTTCACCACACGCGTGCAACTAGTCGAACATTTCGTATAAACAGATGTAACTACGCTGTGTTGATATAATGAAGTTCAAAATCATTTAGTTTTTAAACTTAAAGAGTAATACCTCTAATTTTTGTTTCGGTTTCTACCTTTGGTATAACATGACCGGTGTTGTATGGGTGTTCTATACCAGATCATCTGATATTTGCACTCTTAGATATTTGAACGTGTTGAGTATGTGACAATTGAACGAATACAATAACTGGCTTTTCGATGCGCATGCTATATCGCATTTCCCAGTCGTTTGCGAAATATTTATTTGTTCAAGATCGTCTTCCAGTATTGTTTGGTCTTTTGTGATGTGATGGCTTTGTAGAGTGAACAATCATCTGCGAACAGCTGTAGCGAAGATTGCCGGCATCGGGGTCATGAAAATGCATAGAAAGAGTGTTCCTTAATGTACTCCTAAAACAACTTTTACTTCTTCCGAGTTGTAAGAGTATCATTTTGGGATTTTAATAGCTAATTTCAATAATATGCAGAAATTAAATTTGAAATAGATTTGTGATGACTTGCAGATATCATCGGTACTTGCACACTGTAGTACGGTGTTTCCCTAGACATTATAAAATTAAAATAAAAATTATACAAGAGTATGTTGAGGAAACTAAAATTATTACATCCTATCTCATGAAGAAAGTAAATAATTAGAAGAAAAGCTATCAATAGATGAATGTACAAAATAAGTTTTAATATAACATTAAATACATCTCCAGGAATAGATGGATTAACAGTAGAGTTTTAATGACCTTTTGGTCATATATAAAACAACTTTGCAGTTTCTGTGTGTAATAAATGTTTTGGAAAAAAACTCTCAGACAATCAAGAGATTGGATTTATAAATATTATTGATAAAAATTATCCACCTAATCTTGATAATTACAGACCAATAACGATGTAAAATTTAGATACTAAAATAATAGCTTATTCGTTAGCTCAAAGATTAAAACCAGTACCTCACAAAAGTATTCACAATGACCAAAATGGCTATGTGAAAATAGATATATAGGGCTTAATATCAGACAGATTGAAGACATATTTGATTTGATTGTGTGTTTTAAGTGTTGTGGTTTGTGTTTTACTTTTTTATTAATTTTCAGTTTGTATTGTTCTATTGATATTTATCGCCGCTTTTATCTTGTTTGTTTGGGGTTCGTGTTGCTAACTCTTTAGTTTTCTGTGTTGTGTTTTGTTTACTGTTGCTTTTTGTTCTTTTCTTGCTATGGCGCTTTCAGTTTATTTTCGATTGATGATTTTAAATGTCCACTTAGTAACTTTCACCTCTTTTTTCAATGATAGCATGGAATATTAATTAAAATGTTCAAGATATAGAAACGATGTCAGATTAGTAAATAAATAATAAAATGAACAGATTTTGCATATCAGTTCCACCGTATAACCGTCATAATAAAAGACCCTTTAAACTTTCGACATTATTAAGACCATTATCCATAGCGAAATGATGAAGATGTCATACGGTTTTATCGATTTCAAACACAATCCCAAATTGGATAATAAGGACCATGTGTTTTGTTTTGTTTTTGTTTTTGTTTGTTATCTATTATTTTTGTAATAATATTGATGTTGATTTCCATTCGTATCTTGTATGTTTTACAATTAATACTTACTTTACTGTCAACGGCATTTACACTTGCTCCGTTCTTGATCAAAATAGCTGTAACTTCAACATTACCTTTCAACGCTGCTTTGTGAAGTGGTGTGAATTCCTTAAATATCAAATGCAACAAGATTTTATTGAGTTTCTATTTTATCACTTCATTACATTTGCATGGTCCAAAAGTGAAAGACCTTACTCAACTTTTAGGTTAACCTTGACGTTTTACGTTTTACATTGTAAGGGAATCATCTTAATCTATGTCTTCAATAGTGGAAAATATTTTGGTAATTCAGAGGCAACTCTGTGAAATTTTGACAGGAAAGATTTGACAGATTGTGATTACGGTCATTGAAACGTGTGTAATAAATGCTTTGAAAAAAACTCTCAGACAATCAAGAGATTGAACTTATAAAATTATTGAAAAAAATGATCCACTTAATCTTGATAATTATAGACCAATAACGTTGTAAAATTTAGATACTAAAATAATAGCTTATTCGTTAGCTCAAATATTAAAACCAGTACCTCACAAAAGTATTCATTATTAAGACCATTATCCATAGCGAAATGATAAAGATGTCATACAGTTTTATCGAATTCAAACACAATCCCATATTGGATAATAAGGACCATGGGTTTTGTTTTGTTTTGTTTTTGTTTTTGTTTTTTTTGTTATCTATTATTTTGTAATAATATTGATGTTGATTTCCATTCGTATCTTGTTTGTTTTACAATAAACACTTACTTTACTGTCGACGGCATTTACACTTGCTCCGTTCTTGATCAAAATAGCTGTAACTTCAACATTACCTTTCAACGCTGCTTTTGAAGTGGTGTGCATTCCTTAAATATCAAATGCAACAAGATTTCATTGAGTTTCTATTTTTATCACTTCATTACATTCGCATGGTCCAAAAGTGAAAGACCTTACTTAACTTTTAGGTTAACCTTTACGTTTTACTTTATACATTGTAAGGGGATCATCTTAATATATGTCTTCAATAGTAGAAAATATTTTGGTCATTCAGGGCAACTCTGTGAAATTTTAACAGGAGAGATTTGACAGATTGTGATTACGGTCATTGAAACGTACATGTATTGGACCAGTCAGACATTTCAACGAAATGGGAAGTGTTTCATCAAAATATTTCAACCAGTTAACATTGTCAATGATATCTGACTGTATTATTAAAAAAATGATATTATCGTGAATCATAAAATAACATTAACGGCATCACGTCTCTGGCACCAGATGCGCATTTTGACAATCAATGTACTAGTATTTTCAGTAATGCTGGAGGCCAAAATATTAATTATTAATCATATGTCTTGAAACCGCTTATCATAAAATAGTTTGAACAGCAACTACAGAAATGGAGGCTGTTGAAAGTACGTATATTCAAATTCAAGTTATATTACTTGTTTGACTACAAATATACATAATAAAATATACTTCAAGTTGGTTGTAAGTTATTCTACATATCTACATGCAAGGATAATCCGTGTCCTATCTACTATACTCACTATATCAACAAGGCTTTAGAAGCATCTAACGTATAAGGCGAGTTTGTTTTCATTCAGAATCATGTAAATTAGAAATGGATTTAGTAAAGCAGCATATAAACCACGAGTACTTAATTCGCACCGCTCACTCCTGCTTTTAATGTTGTATTTTGTATACTATTATGTGTGTTTTGGTTTTCTTTGTCTTATTTTGCCATTGCGTTTTCAGTTTATTTTCGTCTTATAACATTATAAATTTGAATGCCTCTTTGGTATCTTTCGTCTCTCTTTTCAATGATAGCAGTTATATTCAATGAAAATGTACAAGATAAACAAACGATGTAAAATTTGTGTACAAATTGTCAAATAAACAGGATTTTGACATCTCAGTTCCATGGTATGACCATTATGCATTTAAAATGGTCTTAAATCTTTAGATCATATGTAGACCGTTTTCCTATTCACTCCAGTGCTAAATGATGACAATGTAATACGTGTTTTTTGATCGATTTCAAATACAATCCCATATGGTGTAATAAGGACCATGGTTTGTGTTGTTTTAATTTTTTTTTATTATACTGATGTTGATTTCCTCTTGTGTCGTGTGTTTTTTTTTTTTTTACAATTAATACTTACTTCTGTGTCAGCGGCATTAACGGTGGCTCCGTTCTGGATTAAAATAGTTGTAACTTCAGAATGTCCTTCAACGCTGCTTTGTGAAGTGGTGTGCATTCCTTAAATATCAAATGCAACAAGATTTCATTGAGTTTCTATTTTATCACTTCATTACATTCGCATGGTCCAAAAGTGAAAGACCTTACTTGACTTTTAGGTTAACCTTGACGTTTTACTTTATACATTGTAAGGGGATCATCTTAATATATGTCTTCAATAGTAGAAAATATTTTGGTCATTCAGGGCAACTCTGTGAAATTTTAACAGGAGAGATTTGACAGATTGTGATTACGGTCATTGAAACGTACATGTATTGGACCAGTCAAACATTTCAACGAAATGGGAAGTGTTTCATCAAAATATTTCAACCAGTTAACATTGTCAATGATATCTGACTGTATTATTAAAAAAAATGATTTGATTTGATTTGATTTGATTTTTGGTGTTTTAACGCCACTTTTAAGCACCGCTTTTGGGCTATTTCGTGGCGGCCAGTTTTTATTGGTGGAGGAAGCCGGGTGCCCGGAGAAACCACCGACCTTCGATAGGAAAACTGACAATCCTAGTCAATTAAGATTGAGTCGAGTGCACCCGCACGAGCGGGGTTCGAACTCACAACCTCAGTGTTGACTGGCTAGTGATTACAGTAGTAACTACTCGGCCACCGAGGCCCCAAAAAATGATATTATCGTGAATCATAAAATAACATTAACGGCATCACGTCTCTGGCACCAGATGCGCATTTTGACAATCAATGTACTAGTATTTTCAGTAATGCTGGAGGCCAAAATATTAATTATTAATCATATGTCTTGAAACCGCTTATCATACAATAGTTTGAACAGCAACTACAGAAATGGAGGCTGTTGAAAGTACGTATATTCAAATTCAAGTTATATTACTTGTTTGATTACAAATATACATAATAAAATATACTTCAAGTTGGTTGTAAGTTATTCTACATATCTACATGCAAGGATAATCCGTGTCCTATCTACTATACTCACTATATCAACAAGGCTTTAGAAGCATCTAACGTATAAGGCGAGTTTGTTTTCATTCAGAATCATGTAAATTAGAAATGGATTTAGTAAAGCAGCATATAAACCACGAGTACTTAATTCGCACCGCTCACTCCTGCTTTTAATGTTGTATTTTGTATACTATTATGTGTGTTTTGGTTTTCTTTGTCTTATTTTGCCATTGCGTTTTCAGTTTATTTTCGTCTTATAACATTATAAATTTGAATGCCTCTTTGGTATCTTTCGTCTCTCTTTTCAATGATAGCAGCTATATTCAATGAAAATGTACAAGATAAACAAACGATGTAAAATTTGTATATAAATGGTCAAATAAACAGGATTTTGACATCTCAGTTCTATGGTATGACCATTATGCATTTAAAATGGTCTTAAATCTTTAGATCATATGTAGACCGTTTTCCTATTCACTCCAGTGCTAAATGATGACAATGTAATACGTTTTTTTATCGATTTCAAATACAATCCCATATGGTGTAATAAGGACCATGGTTTGTGTTGTTATTAATTTTTTATTATACTGATGTTGATTTCCTCTTGTGTCGT
This sequence comes from Mytilus coruscus, assembly GCA_017311375.1. NCBI lineage: Eukaryota > Metazoa > Mollusca > Bivalvia > Mytilida > Mytilidae > Mytilus > Mytilus coruscus. The sequence continues at coordinate 55,959 of JAASAO010001358.1, forward strand.
GTGGTTTTTTACAATTAATACTTACTTCTGTGTCAGCGGCATTAACAGTGGCTCCGTTCTGGATTAAAATAGTTGTAACTTCAGCATGTCCCTTCAACGCTGCTTTGTGAAGTGGTGTACATTCCTTAAATATCAGATGCAAGAACAGTGTCTTTAGTGTTCGTTTCTATTACTTTCATATAATCAGAACCCTTGTAAGTATTGCCAGAGGAAGAATAACTAGAGCCTCAAAAGAGCCTATGGCGCTCACCTTATTCTATGTGCATATTCAACGAAGGACACTCTCCAACATTGTAGACGAGAATAGAATTCATGACAAAATCTGTTTTGTTGATCTTTTTGCTGATCATTTATCTGTTTAGTTTCTCTCTATCCTCTTTAGTTTTTGCTCAACAGACAAAACAGGGTAAACAAAATCCTCATTTAAGGGCAATCGCTCCCATAAAGAGTGACAGTCTATTAACTATTTCGGCACCATTTGACTTGTTAGTAGATCTTGCATTATTGATCATTTTGAGATTTAAAATGTCTATTCATCCAATTTAATTGTTATTATATAAGGAAAACACCAAAAAAATGTTAAAACCGTCATTAAAGGGCAATAACTACAATAAGGAGTTGTCGGACGATTTTGTCTTGCTGATCATTTTGCTGTTTAAGTTTCTATCTATCTATTATAATTTTTAAGATATAAGGCAAAAAGCAAATATGTAGTCAAAATCGTCATCACAGGGCAATAACTCTACTAAGGAGTCAACTGAAGATTTCGACCATAAGACTTAATTGTAGAACTTTTCTTGCTGATCGTTTCTGCATTTTAAAGTTTCTGTCTATCTATTGTAGTTTTCAAATAATAGGCAAACATGAAAAATGGAAAAAATGTCTTTTAAGGCCAACTCCTATAACAAGTCGTCTGACATTTTTGACTTATGTAGACAATTGGTAGAGCTCAACATTCTGAACATTTCTGCATTTGAATTAGATACATCAATGATGATTGTGGCCAAACTTGGTTAAATTTGGCCCAGCAGTTTCATAGCAGAAGATTTTTGTTAAAGTTAAGAGACAACGACAGACGACGACGGACGACGACGAAGACGCGAAATGTTACAAGTTTCCTATGCATAAAGATTTAAAGAGTAAAACCTATACGTTGTTTATCATCTTACCTTTCCTGTTTAGTCTATTTTTTGATAAAATCCCTTTGAAGTGGCTCGGTACTTATACATCCCGCCAGTATGTTATTGTGTTATGGTCATTTTTGTATTCTTGTCTTTCATTTTGCTTAGGCGATGTGTTTATAGAGTGTTTATATGCTATTTTGTTTTCTTTGTAGACATTGTTATTTGTTTTGATCACACATTGTTGTCAATCTAATGGAATTTTATGCGACTGTCATCAGGCATGGGGTAATGCAAATTTGTAATTGAAATGCATGGTAATGCATTACATTTTCAAGTAATTGCATGTAATGTGTAATGCAGCAAATTTTGCATTACATGTAATTGTAATTTCATGTATTACATTCCATTACATGACATTACTTTTTCACATACTATATATCTTTAACAGATTTTTGGATATTTAACTATTATAAAAGAAGAATTGAAGATTTCTTGATTAACTAAGAACATAATCATTTAAATATTGATTTTCTTTTAATATACCTTTTCACCCTTTACATAAATCACTAGAGGAATTTGGAGATTAAGCCTTGCCCCAGGTAATACTTGAAAAAATTTGTATAAATACTAGAATGACCAAATGACAATTCTAAATGAATGACACAACATTGTATATCAGATTGAGTTCTTATTTTATTTCATTTTATTGTATACATTTTCCTGCATAAAAGATTGATATTTGAAAAGCATTACTGTATTCCATTGTTGTCAGAAGATCGATGTATACCTTGTCAAGATTAAATAACAGATAATTGAACATTGTCATAAAACACTAATTAGTTTGTTTTAGTTTGTTTTACAATCAATATTTTCACCATTTTGACATTTGGTCTTTAATAAGCTTAAGAACATTTGTTGTTCGACCTGTTAGTCAAATGCGTTTTGTTAAAATATACTTTTTCACTTTTTGGTCTTTTGGAAAATGTTGTTTGTGCTGTATTTAGACCCTTCTAACAAAAATTTGTTTTGCATGCACACGTATAAAATTGCGGTTTTATCAAACGCAATCATAGGTTTGAACGTTGTTTTCAATTTAGACTTGTTTATATATATATATATATATATATATATATATATATATATATATATATATATATATATATATATATCTTCAAACCTATGATTGCGTTTGATAAAACCGCAATTTTATACGTGTGCATGCAAAACAAATTTCTTGTATATATATATATTTATAAGCCGGATTCGAACCCATGCTACTGAGATATCGTGACACCAAATCGCCTGCACTGTAGCCGTCCCGCTAGATTAAAACTGACGTGGAAGGTAACACCCGGCCACCGAAAGCTTCATTTTATGAAGCCCAGGTGGTCGTGTGGTTTAGCGGGACGGCTACAGTGCAGGCGATTTGGTGTCACGATATCTCAGTAGCATGGGTTCGAATCCGGCGAGGGAAGAACAAAAATTTGCGATAACAAATTTACAGATCTAACATTGTTGGGTTGATGTTTAGACGAGTTGTATATACATAATGTACACAGCCATGTATCACCATCACTGCTGGTGATCCGATGGATAAATCTGTTGTAGAGTTGTCACTGGCTCAGACGTACTTATAAATATAATTATTTTCTGTGACTGTATCTTACATTAATTTGTAGGATCCTTTACTATAGATAATTTAGCTGATCTGTAAAATAACATCTCCATGCCTTATATATCATGTACTGTAGTACGACGCTAGATTAAAACTGACGTGGAAAGGTAACACCCGGCCACCGAAAGCTTCATTTATGAAGCCCAGGTCGTCGTGTGGTCTAGCGGGACGGCTACAGTGCAGGCGATTTGGTGTCGCGATATCTCAGTAGCATGGGTTCGAATCACGGCGAGGGAAGAACAAAAATTTTCGAAAGCAAATTTACAGATCTAACATTGTTGGGTTGATGTTTAGACGAGTTATATATATATATATATATATATATAAGTACCTTGAAACAAAGAATGCCAAAGAACGATAAAACCTTTGAAACCCTTATGATGTTAATTATTAGACAGACATTTTACATAGATATAAGAAGATGTTGTATGCGTGCCAATGAGACAACTCTCCATCCAAGTCACAATTTGTAAAAGTAAACCATTATATGTCAAAGTACGGCTTTCAGGCCTACATGTATACTTAAATTTAATAAATGGAACAGTTACTGCATATATATGCTAGAATATTTTGTGACTTCATGTTGTTTTTCAAAATGTTTGATTTTCTTTTCACTTGATTATAAAATTTACAAATGTAATGTGTAATTCAATGCATTACTTGGCAAAAGTAATTATAATTTAATGCATTACTTTGATAAATGCATGTAATTGTAATTGTAATTTAATGCATGGTTTTGTCAAAGTAATTGTAATACAATGCATTACATTGCAATGTAATTCGCCCCATGCCTGACTGTCATACAAGTGAGAGGTTTAGCTAGCTATTAAACCAGATTAAATCCACCGTTTTCTACATATGGATATGCCTGTACCAAGTCAGGGATAATACAGTTGTTTTCCATTCTTTTGATGTGTTTGAGGGTTTGATTTTGCCATTTGATACGGGACTTTCTGTTTTGAATTCTCCTTGAGTTCAGTGGTTTTGTTATTTTATGTTTTGTCCTGTATAAGGTAATATGAATACTAAAAGGTTAGGAAGCGTATCAATTTGCCAGCCCAACAAATGATGAAAAATAAAGATTAAGGTCAGCACGCAATTTTCAACATACAAACACAAATGAATCAAACGTTAAAATTTCAAACAAGCATACATATTAATCTGACAGGTTGGGGTAATTTGGATAAGTACTGGCAAATGAGCGTCAGAAATGTTTCCTTGAAATAGGCTACCTATGGACCCCTCAAAACGTTGTTGAAAGGGTTCTAAACGTTCAGTGAACATTTCACGAAGCATCGAATGTAATGTTGTCATTCTTACCGGACGTTGCTGTGTACTTATACATCCCGCACAGCCAAACAAACGCCCAACTTTGGCAAAGGTTTTACTGTCGGATGTAACAATTTGTTCAGACGTTCTGTTGAGTTCTTAAGAATCCACATATTATGCAGTTAATGACCACCTGCTATTATACAAGTAAACGGTATCGGGGTATTTCTATAATCCATATTTCACTAAGTACAACATTTTGGTTAATCTAACGAACAATGTCTTGGTAGAACATACAGATGAGTCAGAAATGTACTGTTGTTTGTATGGAGTTTTGTGAGATTGAGGTATAAAATGCCAACAAGGTAATTCCTCAGATTTGTTGCTCAAAGGAATATTCAATTAGGCCATGGAGGACTTGTGGTTTGCCAAAATCTCATCCTTATCAAAAGTTACTTTTTCGAACATTGGATTACCTGACAGTTTATTCCTCATTTCAGTACCAGAATATATGACAAACGAGACAATTTTAATTTTGAAATTGCAAATGTCCCTGAACTAACAGCAATATACCAACTTCACCTGCATATGGGATATACATTTCCCAACTCATTCGGTATTCAAGAGCTTGCAGCTGCTACTCAGACTTGTTAAAACTTCGCCAGTGTCTGAGCAGAAAGTTGATGAACAAGACTTATGTCAAAGGACGTCTCTTCCTTTAAAAAAAAAGTTGATCGGAAGATACCAAGACCTGGTTGGTAAATATTCCAACTTCCACAAATAATACCTGATGGTCTAGAAGTATAGATGATAGGTACTGACGTTGTTTATCCTCTTAATTACGTGTTATAGTGTTCTTTGTATTTGTCTTTGTATATTTTCAAATTCTACTGTTTAGTCCGTTTTTGATAATATACTTTTGACGTGGCTCGGTATTTATACATCCCGCCATTGTGTTATTGTGATATGGACTTTTTTTATTCTTGTCTTTCAGTTTTGCTTACGTACTTTGTCTAAAGAGTGTCTATATCTTTTTTTTTTTTTTTGTTGAAAAATTATTTTTTAGGGATTAAGATTATAACAAATACATGTAAAACGAAGCATTTGATTATACATTTCTTCATACTGTTAATCTTACAACTTATTCCTGTTTTCTGCAAGTTCATATATATTCAATGAATGAACATTCTGTCTTATGTTTACTTTCATCGTACTATATACGCATAAAATGGATTTATGATCCAGTTAGAGAGAGACCTTATATGTATGCATGAACATACCCACATGCATTTTACTTGAAATTGACATGTGTTTTCCAACAGACTTTTGACCAATATACAAACACAATTATTTTAATTGGTTACAAATAGAGGAAAAATAGTTCTGACTTAAAGTATACCTGTAAAGGCAGTGCATAGTTTTAACCTGATAATCCGCATTTGTACTATAAATAGCTATAACATTTACGTAATCACAGGTCACTGGTTTACATTTACTTTTAGATAGTGCATTATTGTAATTGCGGTTCCACTTTGATGTGTATGCATAAGTATACTTATATATATATTCCGGTTCGTGTGAAATTGTGTATGTGTATACAAAAAAGTGGGCACTCTTCTTACAATATTCACGCACATGCTGTATGTTGTACTCATTTACTACAGCTTTCGACTATTACATTTTAAAATTTTTTTCTTCTTTGTACTCTTTTATTACAAAACTTAAAGAATGTACAAGTTCACATAGTACATTTGCACTGCTTATAAATTCTTGCAAGAAAATTATGCTTTCTGCTATCCTTTTCGAACTTAAAATTATTCTATTATAAGACAATAAATGTTTAAGTGCGAGTTTCATTCTCGACAAATAACACTAAAATGGGAGAGTTGTATGTACAGTTAAGATGGGGTCAGCAGTATTGATATATAGATGAATGGTCTTGTATCGGTATGTGGGGGTGCATGTGTGTATATATATTTGTATGTGTTTTGTTTACATTGTATGAATACATGTATGTGTGTTGGTAAATATGCTGTGTTGTTGTTCTTTTGTTTTTTTTTTTTTTTTTTGCGTTACTTTTTTCTTCTATTTATCATGTTTATTATTGTTATTATATATTCTTCTTTTGTATGTTTTCTTTTATACGAACGATACATGTACACAAATTTAAAAATTAAAACGTGCAAATCGAAGTACAAAAAATGAAGATTCACAGAACTTTTTGATATATCTTTTATTTCTACTTTAGCACAAAAATTATTTGCTCATTTTATTTATATTATGGTGCTCTCGAAAAAAGTTCTTTTGGGGTGGGGTAACTTTAAGTAAAAAATTGAAACATTGTGAAACAACTTTTACATATAGATGCACATGTATATATTTTGTTAATGCTGCTTGGATATATTTATATTATTTATGCTACTCTTGTTTAATCACTTTATTATATATGTCGACTATAACTATTGGTAGTGTAAACTGCAGGGGTTTATCAGAAACAGTTAAAAGCATTGATATATTTACAAAATATAAGCTTATATGATATAACTATATTAGTAGACACCCATAGCACATCTGAAAAAGAAAAACAATGGCTTCATGAATGGGGATATGTGGGAAATTTAGTTCTTATTCTAGTAAAAGTAGAGGGTAGATATTCTTTTCAAAATACTTTTGAATTTAAGACCCATGAGGAAAATTTAGACTTGTTTAGTAATTCTATTATATTATATATCACCATTCAGGACTACCGTATAACTTTGACAGCAATATATGGACCGAATAATGATGAACCAGTCTTTTGAGAACATAAAACAAAATATCCCACTATGGCAATTCGTCAATTATAGTTGTAGGAGATTGGAATGTTGTTCAAGATTATGACATGGGCATATTATATTATAGAAATGAAAATAACCCCAGTCAAAAGCCAAGATACATGAGGTAATGCATGACCTTGATTTATTAGATATATGGCGACACCCTTTTGAAAAGAGGTACTCATGGCGGGGTCCAAATCACAAACAAATTCATTTCGACTACTTCATGATTACCTCTGATATAGAAGCATTTGTAATTTCATCAGATATAGGGATCAGATATAGATCGGATCATTCTCCGGTACTTATTAATTTTAGATTTTCGAGCCAGATAAGAGGGACGGGTACATGGAAATTTAATAACAGTCTTTTGAGGAAGCTGAATTTGTTGAAAAAGTAAAGGGGACATCAAAACTGTCATTCAAGAATATGAGTCCGATCCATTTGTAGATATTGAGACAGAGGAAAACAGTTTTATATAAGCTATCAGCTTTTATGGGATATGATCAAGATGAAAGACCGCGGATCTGCAATCTCATTTTCGTCATTTCAGACGAAGGAAGAAAATAAAATGATTGATTGATTGATTGTTGGTTGCTTAACGTCCAGTGGCAAATATTTCATGCATATTCAGGACGGTAAAAAGAAAAATATTACTATATAAGATATCATTATTAGATAAAAAACTCTTGGAGAATAACTTGCCATCAGTACACCAAGAAAGGGAAGGGTGGAACTCGAACTAAAAATATTAAGGAAAACATTATCAAAGGGATAATTACAAAAGCTAAGGCAAGATAGCAAGTAGATGGGGAAAAGGAAGTAACCATTTTTTTAATTTGGAAAAAAAAACATTACACAGAAAAATTATTCCCAAACTTATTCTGAGTCTGAGATAACAGATCCAAGTATTATAAGAAATGAACAAAACATTTTTTATATACTAGTTCTAATCCATTGGTACTTGAAACTCACAGGGACACATTTCTTCAGCATGACAATCCTTTTATTACAAAACCTATTGAGGAAGAAGTGGGTTCCTGTGAGGGACCTTAACAATGCAGGAATGTCTGTCTTCTCTTATACATATGAAGAATTCCAAATCACCTGGTATTGATGGATTCACTGTTGAGTTTAATAGATTTTTTGGAATGATATTAAGATACCACTGGTAAGATGTTTAAATGAGGCTTTAGAATATGGAAAGTGCTCTATCACTAAGACAGGGACTCATTACTTTTATACCAAAGGAGCGTAAGTCAAAATGTTATCTAAAGAACTGGCGACCTATCACACTGTTGTGTGTAGACTATAAGCAAGTCTAGCAAATAGACTCAAAAGGTGCTGGTAAATTTAATAAGCCAAACACGAAAAGGTTTACTTAAAGGTAGGTATATAGGCGAATGAACTAGATTTATTTATGATCTGATGCAAAAGATGGAGGAAGATGACATTCCTGGACTTTTACTTATAGTCGATTTTGAAAAGCTTTTGACACTGTCGAATGGTCTTTTAAATTAGAGGCTTTAATGGCTTTGACCATACATTTATTAGTTGGATAAGGGCATGCTACTGTGATGCCTCTAGTGCAGTGTTAAATAACGGATATATCTCAGAATTTTTTCATTAAAAGGGGTTCGTCAAGGGATCCTCTGTCTCCTTTTCTATTTATGTTAGTGCTTGAATTACTCAGTGCAGCTATTAAAAATTACCCTGATGTTGAAGGAAAACCAGATAAAGTGAAGAGAGCAGTGGTAATGTCCGAACACTGTGATGGCGGTCTTAAGATGCCTAATATTTACTTGTAAATATAGTGTAAAAATGTCTTGGCTGTATAAATTATTAGATCCACAAAATTACTCCCCTTGGAAAGTTTTGCTGCTTAGTTATATACAAAAATTTTGGGGTGACAAAATTTTACACTTAAGTCAAGATGGATTGCTTTATTTAGCTGAAAAAGTCAATCCCTTTTGGCATGATATCCTGGTAAATTTTTCCAAGTTGCAAAATAAGTTTAAAGTTGAAAACAATAATATCCTGGCCCAGTCCATATGGCTGAACCCAAACATCAAAAATAGATTGAAAGATGATTTTGAATTCCAAATATATTGAAAAAGTATAATATCAATATACTAATTTTGTAGAGTTTTATGGTATTATCAGTAAAATTCCAAATAGATGGAAAAGTATGATAAAATGTAGTTCTAAATTGGATAATATTGAAAATAAATTAATAGATAAAGTTAAAAGGAAACAAAATCTTGTAAATTTTTCTATAAATTATTTTGGAAGATAATAAAGTGTTAGCTTTATCTTCCTGTAATAAATGCGAAATAAGATTTAAATATGCAGATTAAAGATTGGAATACTATTTATTCCATGCCTTTTATTATAAACAGAAATTCGTTTTACAAAATTTTCATTTTAAGATTGTTCATAGGATTCTATCATGTAATTCATTTTATTGAAATGTAAAATTAAAAGTAACTGAACTATGTACATTTCGTTCAGAAATTAGAGAAAATATTTTTCATATTTTTTGGGAATGTAATGTTACACAGAGTTTCTGGCTATCCATTATAGACTGGATTAGAAATTATGACATTCTCTTGCCTTTCAATGCAAAAGAAGTCATTTTAGGTGTGTCTGAGGATTTTGTCAACAGTAAAACAGTTAATGATATTTTGTTGTTATTTAAATACTGTATATACAAATGTAGATGTAAGAACATATTGCCCACAAAATATGGTGGGATAGAATACTTAACATATTGGATTCATATAGAAAAATACTCTGTATGTTTATTAACCCCTGCGCAAAAAGTAAAATGGATCAGAAGTGGCATTTGTTAGAAGCAGCTTTTAATTAACAACATCAATTGTAATATTTATATCTTATTATATCTTTATGACTTGATCGATCTTACAAGTGTTACTTATTTTTTATAATTTGTGTCTAATACTGTAGCATGTAATTTCACATGTTTCATCATGAAAAATAAAAAAATATATAAAAAAAGGATAAAAAGTGGTGACTGCTGTTCCCAATTTTGACATTTTATTTACTATGTCTGTTTCTTTTGCTCAAACATTTTTGTCAATATAATGGAATTATGTGGGACTGTCATACAAGTTAGAGGTTTAACTAGGTATAAAACCAGGTTTAATTCACCATTTTCTACATGCCTGTTTCAAGTCAGGAATATAACAGTTGTTTTCCAATCGTTTGATGTATTTGAGCTTTTGGTTTTGCCATTTGAGAAAGGACTTTCCGTTTTGAATTTTTCTTGAAGTTCGGTATTTTGTTTTTAACTGTTTTGTAGTAGTAGGATTTACCGTCAAAAACAATATTGGTTGAAGCTTTGTTCCCAGGAACAACAACAAATTTATCTTCAAGAGGGTAGACATTTTACAGTTTAAAAGATATTTAGGTATGTCTTCCTTTTAAATGTATTATATTAAGAGGTCATGAATTACAATAAACCATTTGCCGATTACTGTTCACTTCAAGTTTGAAGGCTACAATTACATTGTCCTAATAGGGGACAAACCGCTATCCTGTCCATTCAATACCAATTGAGAGAATGTATAGTTTGTACATTATTTACTCATAATGTGTAATTGCTACAAGCTTTATAATAAGTCTTATGAAAATTTCACAAGACACTTAAAACTTGTAAACTTATAATATAAAAGCAAATCGTATTTTGTTTAGATTATATCCATCATACTCTGTCGACATGTCAAATATCCAAAAGAAATCTGTATCTGTAAATTATATTAGTCATACTCTGTCGACATGTCAAATATCCGAACAGACATCTTTATCTGTTGCTACTTTGAACCCATTTTATGAGGGCAAAATATTAAGGATAATGGCGGATCCGGGATGGAGCTATCCATTTTTTCGAAAATTTGTAATAGTTACATGAAAATTGTTGACAATTCTACTGGATTCCCATGTTTTCTGGAACCCCTTTTCAAAATTGTCTAGATCCACACCAACAGGATGTGTGTGTGTGCGCGCAACGATGTTTGAAGTGCATTTCAAATTCTTCTTATTTTGCACAGCTGGGTATGTTGTCTAGATATTTAATAGTTCTAGGATCATTTTGGTACTTGGTACCTCGGGGTAAAGTCAGGAAATCCAGTTTATATACCCTACAACACATTGCTTATACATTTTATGTCATTTCATACTTTAAAATTGTTTTCATATATTTGCTACATTTGTATCTCGACCATGAATCTTTGGGAAGATATAATTTATTGCGAAATACCTATATGGTCTTAATTCTCATATGGTCTGACCGTAAATAACCAAACGAGTATATACTCATATGTCTGTTTTATTTGTTTTGTTTCATTTTTAAATTGCAATGATGCTGATTGCTCTTGTATCTTTTTTGTTTTACCAATAACATAAAAATGACTTACTTCATTGTCAGTCGAAACAAGAAGAAAAAAAGACGAAGAAGAAGAAGAAAAGAGGAAGAATTATGAGACAATTATTAAATGATATGCATACATAACAGATTGTAATTATGGTCATTAAAATTTATAGGCCCAGTCAGTTATTTTAACGAATGGGAAGTTTTCCATCTAAATATTTTAACCAATTAATATTGTAAATGAAACCTGACTGTATTATTAAAAATATATATATTATCATGATATGTAAAATAACGTTAACAACATCACGTCTCTGGCACCAGATGCGCATTTTGAAAATCGATATATTTTTCCGTGATGCGTGAGACCAAAATGTTAAAACAAACAATGAACGATTTTTTTTCTGCCAATTATATTACTATTTTATTTATTTTGAAAAGCAACTGGGAATGTGAATATTCATAAATCAAACCTATCTGTTTGTCCAGTATTAGTTAATATGAATACTAGAAATATCGAAATCTCACCAACAGCTAGTCACAAATGTAGTTACTACTGATTATTCCTCTAACCTTGGAAAATGTAAATATTAGTTTGAAAGTGCTTGACTCATCCGATAGGCTTTATACACCAACATCATCTTATAAAGTGACAAACAAGGACAAAACACATAAAGTATCGATTTAAAATAATCATGGTTACTGAAAACCAATTTAAACTCAATTTGATTGATTATTGATTGTGGTTTGTTAACGTCCAGTGGATATTATTCATGCATGATCAGGCCGAAAACAAAGTAAAAATAAATGCAATAGGTAGGTCCCGTAATAGAGGCCGTCTGGATTGAAGGTCAGGATATTTAGACTGACTGCCACTGAAACATTATGATATATATATATATATATATATATATATATATATATATATAAATATACAAGTCTAAATTGAAAACAACGTTCAAACTTATGATTGCGTTGGATAAAACCGCAATTTTATACGTGTGCATGCAAAACAAATTTCTTGTTAGAGGGTCTAAATACAGAACAAACAACATTTTTCAAAAGACCAAAAGGTGAAAAAGTATATTTTAACAAAACGCATTTGACTAACAGGTCGAACGACAAATGTTCTTAAACCCTGCTGACTGCCATTGGCGATTGCCAAATAAACGGATCACCGATGTAATAAATGGATCTTAATTAAAATTTAATATATATATATATAAGTCTAAAATTTGCACAACGATACTAATATAAGATGGTATTATAGGAAGATGTTGTTATTAAATCGCGTTGACAAATATTTCGGCTTAACAAATAGCCTTCTCGGTGTCAATAATTTTAACAATACTGATTGTAGGTTAAAATAGATCAGTAATACAGGTAATGTTTTGGTCTATTGATTTTAATCCATAATCTTGAACATCATAATATAAACAAAACTCGATACTCTAATATACGTGACTGTGTATATTTACATTTCAAAATGAGTGAAAACAATACTTAGTATTTCTTATTGATGCCGTTTGGATGATGTACATTTAGTTCCTTTATCCAAAATCTTTCCCAAACCTGTCGCTGGGCATCACTGCAGTGAATGTTCTGTTCAATCACTAGGATTTTCATGCGATCAAAGTCATCAAGTTTGTGACCTGATTGTCTGATATGCTGAGAAACTGGGAGAAGTGGCTTCTAGAGATATTACTCCTATGTCCATTGAGGCGTTTGTGGAAAGGCTGCTTTGACTCACCAACATATTGAAGGCCACAAACCGAACATACCAGTATGTAAATAACGTTCATACTTTTGCAAGTAACATTGCAAAATATCTTATAGTTATTTTCGGTTGCCTTACTGTGAAACGTTGATGAATGCTGCATCTGTAGGCAGCATTTGCAGCGTTTTTCCTCACACGAACGACATTCTCCAGAAGTACTTCTATTATCAGACACTTCAGCCCGCACTAGCAGGTTCCGCAGACTGTTAGATTGCCTAAAAGCTATCATAGGAGGCTCAGGAAAATCTTGGATAGTTTGGAATTCTTTTCAACTGTTTTCCAATGCTCACGAATGACATCAAAGCTGTTTTTGAGGGATGGGTGGTAAGTGAGAACACATGGAGTCCTTTTATTTTCTTTTTATCTTTGTATTCTAAAAGTTTACTCCTAGGAATTGATTCCGCTTTCTGAAAACTTTTTGATATTTCTGTGTTTGTATCCCTTCTCTTCAAGCGGGTTTCAAGTTGACGTAGTTGTTTTCTGGTTGTTTCTGTGTTGGAACATATTCGCTTGACTCTTAGTGCTTGACTGTACGGGATGCTCTTAGTCAGATGAGGAGGATGGCAACTTTTAGGGGACAGATATTGATGAGTGTCAGTAGGTTTAGAATATAGATATGTGGATATGATTCCATCTGTGAGCGAGCTGGAAGTATCGAGGAAGGCGATTTTGGATTTAGATTCCTCATGAGTAAATTTGATACTTGGATGTATGTTGTTGGCATGAGTGATGAAAGTATCTAAATCCTCGTCAATTTTATTTCCATTTCATATCCACATCATCTATAAATCTAAACCAGGAAAACGGTTTTCGATGGAAGATTCAATGAGTTGTTTTTCTAATTTGCCCATGAATTGTTTTTCTTTAGTACCAGCGTGAGCATTTTGACCAGGCATTCAAATCTGTCATTCGTGAGCATTGGAAAACTGTTGAAAAGAATTCCAAACTATCCAAGATTTTCCTGACCCTCCTAAGATAGCTTTTAGGCAACCCAACAGTCTGCGGAACCTGCAAGTGCGCGCTGAAGTGTCTGATAATAGAAGTACTTATGGAGAATGTTGTTCGTGTGAGGAAAACGCTGCAAATGTTGCCTACAGATGCAGCATTCATCAACGTTTCACAGTAAGGCAACCGAAAATAACCATAAGATATTTTGCAATGTTACTTGCAAAAGTATGAACGTTATTTACACACTGGAATGTTCAGTTTGTGGCCTCCAATATGTTGGTGAGTCAAAGCAGCCTTTCCACAAACGCCTCAATGGACATAGGAGTGATATCTCTAATAAGCCACTTCTCCCAGTTTCTCAGCATTTCAGACAATCAGGTCACAAACTTGATGACTTTAATCGCATGAAAATCCTAGTGATTGAACAGAACATTCACTGGAGTGATGCCCAGCGACAGGTTCGGGAAAGTTTTTGGATAAAGGAACTAAATGTACATCATCCAAACGGCATCAATAAGAAATACTAAGTTTTGTTTTCACTCATTTTGGAATGTAAATATACACAGTCACGTATATTAGAGTATCGAGTTTTGTTTATATTATGATGTTCAAGATTATGGATTAAAATCAATAGACCAAAACTTACCTGTATTACTGATCTATTTTTAACCTACAATCAGTATTGTTAAAATTATTGACACCGACGAAGGCTATTTGTTAAGCCGAAATATTTGTCAACACGATTTAATAACAACATCTTCGTATAATACCATCTTATATTAGTATCGTTGTGCAAATTTTTAGACTTATATCATTTTTCCCTATCTGCACAGTATCGTCTATTCTAGACGATCCGGTACATAGTAAATTTGCTGGTTGGTCCTTATTATAGACTTCTATATATATATATATATATATATAAATATACAAGTCTAAATTGAAAACAACGTTCAAACCTATGATTGCGTTGAAAAAACCGCAATTTTATACGTGTGCATGCAAAACAAATTTCTTGGTAGAGGGTTCTAAATACAGCACAAACAACATTTTCCAAAAGACCAAAAAAGTGAAAAAGTATATTTTAACAAAACGCATTTGACCAGCATGTCGAACAACGAGTGTTCTTAAACCCTGCTGACTGCCATTGGCGATTGCCAAATAAACGGATCACCAAATGTAACAAAATGGATCGTTTTTATTAATTTAATACCAAACAGAAACAATAAACTTGCGGCAAAGATGGTATACCGCAAACAAATGGTGCAACAATTAGTACACCGTATCCGGATTTCGACAATTAATGTCTCTTCAGTGATGTTAGGAATCGAAACGGTATTTGGAAGGCAATATAATTTACCTCAATTTAGGATAGACTCTTGAATTTTGAAGAGTCGAAATAGGATGAATGGATCATATTAACCCGAAGACACATATAATACAAGCCCAAACGAAAAAATATAAACAAGTCTAAATTGAAAACAACGTTCAAACCTATGATTGCGTTGGGATATATATACGGTAAGGACAGAAATTTTGTCTCATAACAGGCCATCTACTGACCCTTCAAAGAGTTGTCGCTAGTGTAAAGAGCGTGGCGTTCCCTTTATACGAAGCATCTGATTCAACGTCTCAATTCTGACCTGACGTGGCTGCTTACTTGTACATCCCACACTGTCAAAATGGACGCCCCACTTTGGCAACGGTTTTACTGCTGGTCGGAAGAAGAAAAGAGTGACCATATTTTATTTCCCAGTCACCCTTGAGTGTAAAGCCGATTGGAAGTAATGAAAAATATGTTTCAAAATATCAATCAGTACATAATCAAATAAATGTTATGTGAAGATGTCATACACAGTCTGGAAAAGATATATACATTGTACAATGCCAAAATATACGCATAGAAAATATGTAGGACCATTGCAATTACATGGTACGTAACGTACGTAAACACATACTTACATAAGAATCTTTACTGTTTACACTGGCGCCTTTTTCAATCAAAATGTCAACAATTTCTTTGTTATTGGCCACATGTAGTGGCGTTTCATAGTTCTTTAAAACGAAACAAAAGAGAAATGTTTATTCAGACATAGATTAGATTAAGTGAACTCATATAGATATCTTTCAAAAGAACAACTAGCAAATATACGCTTGCAACAACCTTCTGACGATAATTATAAATAAGAAGATGTGGTATCAGTGCCTATGAGACAACTCTCCTTCTAAGTTACAATGTATAAAAGTTAAGAATTATAGGTCAAAGTATGGCCTGCAACACGGAGCCTTAAGCCTGGTTCAAAATTATTCTGCCCTACCAGCAAGCTGTAAAGGTTTTCAGGCTTACGGTATTCATTACCGGTGGCTCGGGAAAATGTTAGATGTTTTTTGTTTCCTGTTCTTAGGATGTAAGACCGCGAAAACATGTCCCTAAAGAGTTGAGCCAACGACATATCGTATCTGTCAAACAATTTGTGATGGTGACTGTAAAACTTTTTGATTTAAGTCTTTGTTGCTCCTAACTCTGTCGGAACAGTTTTTGTGAAAAGAACACATCCCTGTTATTGAAGTTCGTTTAGTTTAAACATGTATGGGCGTAAAATAAGCACTCATAGAATGTGGTTTAGTGAGTGACAGAACATCATCAATCAATTTGTTAATTAAATTCCAGACCTAAGCAAGATGTTTTTTTTTTTTTTCATCTTTGAGACTTTAAGAATGTTGTGTATAAAATCTGTTTCTCGTAAATACAAAATCAAGTCGGCTGGTAGTGATGCACACTCAGTACCTATCATGCCTATTGGAATAAGTACTGTCTGCTGAAATATCAAATCATCAAACTCAACAAATATGTTCTCGCTCAAAAGTCTTTCATTTAGATATTAATCATGGTGTATTTTATGGGATTTAGTGCGGTTCTTCACAAAGTAAAATGTTATGATCTAAAGCAAGGAATTTGTATAAACATTTCTAATATGTGTATATTAAGCTCTGTTGATTGAGACGATGCAGTCGCTGTTACAAGTGAAAATGGAGAATAATAGTATAAAGCGTAGAAAAGCCAAAGGTTTTGTTAATACTGCCAAATTGTAAAGATTTTGATTGTGATTTATAAAAATTCACATCTGATTGTTAATCGAATATCTTGACATCCCGGATATATATATACCGGAGTTTTCCGATTTTCTACAATCCCTCTTTCCTGTGTTGTGGGGTATGTGCGCGATTCCTAGTTTTACTGTGAACTTCAAATTATTCAGCGAAACCTTCCAAAGAATGATTTTTGGCTTAAATGCTAAAGAACAATATTGTTAAAGGCTTTGAACCTGCCAGAAGAGCAGTATATATGTCGTGAAAAGATGATAAAACATCCACAACACAGACTTCTTGAACAACGGGCAAACAACAGTGTGCTCGTTGTACATCATAGATAATAAAGATAAATATGTTTTACGAATGATACAAATGTTTATATTCTGTTTGAAGTACAAATGTTTTGGTTATGGAATCTGACATTTTCATTGACATGAATAAACACATGTCTTATTTTCTTTGATTGTCTTTTTAGACTACATGTGTTATAGTCCTTTGAATGATAAGGGTTGATGACAAACATTTGATTATCTCCTTATTTTTCAACGTTACCATAAATACCTATCATACGTGTAGGATATAAAACATTGACTTACATAATCACTATGTTTAAGAGATACTGAGGTGTTGATGACATACATATGATAATATCTTTATTGTAATTTTATATGAAACTATTTTAAGCTTTTACGTAAATGTTTGTACTGTCGATGCATTGAAGTATATTATGTAAAATGAAGTATACCCAAGGATATTAAACATTAACTTACATAATAACTATGTTTAAAATTTACTGAGGCACCTCTTGCTAGAAGGTCTTTCACGTTTGTAACATGTCCATCCGATGATTCCCAAAAGTTCCTACAAGACAACATTATATATATATTGTCGATCTTAATTAACTATCATTCAATCAGATTTATACTCAAAACTACTCTGTTTATCATTTGACTATATTTCCGGCAATATTTTCTCTGCTTTTCATAATTTCCAAATCAATTGTAAATGTTTAATGCCTTTGTCTTTCTTCATTATAAAAGGTGAAATGAAACTAACAAAAGTCGAATTATTAATATATTTGTTGCATACAAAATGTTCAACCAAATATCTTTTTATTTTGTCATATGTGTTGTAAAGGACGATCAATTAATCTTTTATACAGACTAAAAGTATAAGTCCAACATTGTTAGGAAAGCAAGTTTCAAATGTCAAATGATTAAAATTAATTTGAATAGGTGAACCTTTTAGAGCTTCTATGTATGTACATGAGATACATTGATGTATTTTGACTTGCAATTCCAACTTCATAGAGCATGTATTTGTTATTGTCTTATAGTAGGAACTCTTTCAAAAGTGCAAAACTTTCGCCATAAGGACGTGCTGTTGTGTCTTCTTTGTGGATCTCTCAGGCTTGGTATGAGTAGGCCTTCGCATCGCCTGTCCTCCGGCGTATTAAGAAGAAATGATAGACCACTTTGAAATATGTGTCATACTTTGCTATTAAAACTATTCAAATTTTACACTATTTTCAGTGCATTGCAACGTCTTAACATAAAGATGAGCATAGACGGAGACTTAATCAGTCCAATCATTTACGTGTTTTATCTGTTAAACGTTGAAATTGTATACATGCCAAATGTCCGTTCATTTGGGTTGAACATACCAGATCAAATACATGTTGTATTTGGGGCTTGTTTATTTTACATTGATATTAAATAAGCATTTGTACATACTAAATAAATCAATTTAGACCACTGGGTTTTAGGTAATGTCCAATATAATTGTACTTTTAACGCGCATTCCGTGTGCAAACACATATGTCAATAAACAAAAGAACTACAAATCCTTGTTACTTAAATTAATCCTTGGAAGCTACAGTAAGGTATCAGAAAATATATCATTCCATGTAATCCATCGTTATGAAATTTCTCTTATGACAATATAATTAAGCAATGTAAATTTTACTGATATATTTGTGGAAAAGTGAAAAATATATAAGACAAATATTACCTTATCAATATAGCTCATGCTTATTGCCCATCAGTTGATCCTACAGTAAACAAAATGAACATATATTTAACTAACAAAGGACACTTAACTGAGGCCAAATTTAACGATTGTGCGACATTTTCAGTAAACAAACTTTATTAGACCTACTTGTAAAAGATCATTCGTTGTCATTTATCAATTGAAACATTAGACCTCAATAAACTATCTGTCCCCGCCCAAGCACACCTGCGAATCGAAAGTTGATCTGCATCAATGGGGTAATTGCATACAGGATTTGTGGTTTTGATTATCTCATGGAAATTCTAGCTTATATGCATGTGCATGTAAGACTTAGCTGTATAAGGAGTTTGTGCAATAAGAATTTGATAACAAAGACAAATAAACCAAACAGAACTGAATTGACTGTAAGCAAACTGTTGGAACAGTACTGAATTGATCGCAGTGGATAAGTCGTCTGCAAATTGACTGAAAAGCTAAACATGACTGAATAATTTATTGTTCATACTTTTCAGATCCTGTTAAGATCAGGAGGGGAGGGGATGTTGGACAAATGAAAATGAGACCGTAATTAACGACAAAAAAGTACATAATACAGATATTGCAGGATTTTACAGTAAATATGTCTGTTGAATAAATTGTTCACATAGATATAAGAAAATGTGGTATGAGTGCCAATGAGACAACTCTCCATCAAGTCAAAATTTATAAAAGTAAACCAATATAGGTCAAAGTACGGTCTTCAACACGGAGCCTTGGCTCACACCGAACAACAAGCTATAAATGGCCCCAAAATTACTGGAGTAAAACCATTCAAACAGGAAAACCAACGGTCTAATCTATATAAAAACGAGAAACGAGAAACACTTATGAACCACATCAACAAACGACAACTACTGAACATCAGATTAATGACTTAGGACAGGTGCAAACAATTTCAGCGGATTTAAACGTTTTAATGGTACCAAACTTTCACCCTTATCTGAAACATCACAACATAGACAGACACACTATCAAATATCAATTGAAATGGCTTAACTCAATCAAAAGACATATTAACACCAGTGAACATACACTGAACAAATAAATTTTATCTATGATACAATGTAAATACAAAATAAATAAACTAAGGGAAGAATAATTAAAGTAACATGTTATACCGCTGTGAAATGTTAAACAATTTAAGAAAAACAATATGCTTGAACAAAAATATCAGCCATTTGCAATTACTTTAAACACAGGTAAATGAAAATAATTTTGTTGTTAGGTATACGTGTACATTTCAAATGGAGAAAGGAAATATTTTTACAAAATAAATAATTTTGATGTTCATAGTACGAAGAAGTGAAAATTTATAGTACACAGTTCATTTTATATCGTCAGTATAGCCTTATATATATCAAATGACACCCTCCTTGTTCTTGTATATTGTCATCCATAGTTTCTTTCTATTTTGTTAAACAGAACAATGAGGAGGTTCATGTACATTTGTTTATCTTCAACTTTATTGTATTTTTAGTGATATTGTATGTTTCTTTGTAAACTTGTACTTAGTTTTTAAAACGTATCGATCTACATGTACTACCAGTTCCTTACATCTGAATCCGTTAATAAATTATGTTTTAACACTTCGTGGGTATATTTTTAAAATAATCAGTTTTAGATCCCAGTCTTAATCACAGAGAGACGAAAAGTACTGAAGGTATATTCAAACTCATTAGTCGAAAACAAACTGACGGACAATGTCCTGGCAAAAACGAAAACGTCAAACAACAGTACATTAAACATAACTTTCAAAACTAAAGACAGCAACACGAACCCCACCAAAACATAGAGGTAGTCTCAGGTGGCTGGAGAGTAAGAAATACTTTGAAAAGAAATTGAATGTTACACAAAATTGTATTGTTTGGTATCACAAATTGGATGCTTTTTAATAAATCAGTGAAATTGGCCTATACAATTGGTCTTTGAATTTCAGTTAGATTGAAACTGCCATTAAAAAAACGTGTTCAATCTGATATCAAATCGAGACAGTCAGTTCAGGATGGCAAATACACAGTTTAAAATATGAGTCGATGTTTTATTACTCCGACCTGTATACAATGTACACATTAAAACGTGTGGAAAATCAGAGGTATCTGCAACACATTTCTTTCAATTTTGTAATTGTTTACAATGCAGTTTACAGGTATTGCGGGAAAATAGAAAGCCTTTAGATGTAACGCCATAATATCACTCACAAAAATTCTGAATATCATACTTTTGTTCATGCATGGTTAATAAAATTATCTTTTGAATGCGTGAAAACATTTACAATGGACATTCAAAGGAATACAAAGCGACGATAAGAAAAGACGTTTTCTTTTGTTTTTGTTAATTTGGTTTATTGTTTTACACCTATTGATTGATTGCATGTTAGTTTTTACCGCCACGTTCAGCCCTTTTACTATGTCATGTCCTTCCAAAATGTAAAATCTTTTAAACCGCGAGTTTAATTTGGTAAAATTGAAATATTAATGAGTTGGTTTGACATTACAGTGCGCTGATCACCGTCTTTATACATGCAGTATGTAACATTACGGGTGTAAATAGTGCAATAAGAACACAATCATGATCTTTTTTATTTTTGATTAGGTGGTCGTGCATGATGTACATAACAGGACATACAATAAAATTAAGCAAAGGAAAGTTCTTTGCTACACAAAAGGTATAAAGACAACAAAATTACTAAAAAAACAGCATTGTTACAACATTCAGTACTAGAGAATGCTCGCAGTTACGTGAACATGAACTTAAAAAGGTATCATTGAGCCAAACAGTTAAATTCCGGGTGTTACATTTTATACAATATTTGAATTAGCAGCACCCTAACCAGTACAGGAAGACATATCCTCGCATTTTACATTTTATCATTTTTAAATAATAAATAATCTTCTTGGTGTGTGTGCCTCAACAAAAGCGTAAACCAAACTCAGTTTTGTAGTAAAACCTGTTTATCTATAACTTCCTTCAATAAGTTTATGTCGCATAAGAGAACATTTAAATGAAAGCGTGAAGATTGTATGCATCATAAACAATATTAACGTAATATTCCGTAAGCTGTATACCATTTTCATTACACTCCCGTGGTTGTAAATAAATATCAACATTACATCTCGACATGTATAGTAAGATTTAGTAAAAGTTATGAATCATTATTGATATCATTATGCTTCCTGATAAAAGTTCTAGTTATCAAAAATGCATGCAAAACATGCAATTGCGATTAAACTGAAAAGTTAAAAGTCATAACATTAAGCTTGAAGAGAAAAATATAATGTGTAGGTCTTTACAGAAAAGAACGTCCTATTATTCTAAAGTCTATTATAAAGTTATACTGTGTTGATACATGTATACCTATAATCTATTAAACTTTGTGTCAAAAGAAACATAATCATCGGTTTTTTTCCGTCCAGAGAATATTTTGGTCGGTATTAAGATTAGAATTGTAACAATAAGTTAATAAGACAGGTGTTTTCCCTCGTTCCGTTAGTTTATAACGGTTGTTTTGGTCAGTATTAATGGACATTCCATTTTCTTATATAATTGACGAACAATGGCATTTAATTTTGGAGGATATTTTTTTTTTTTTTCAATTTCTGGTTTTAAACATTTGCGGAAGTTGTGTCTTTTGGCTGTGTGAAATGTATAAAAATAACACAGCCAATTGTGGATTCGAAACTGAAACCTTTTCTTAACCTTCAATAACGTTTATTGCACAACAGCTGTTTAATAATTTACATGGATTGCAGTCTTAGTCCGGGAATTCCTGCAATTACTAACTGAATTTCCGTGAAAAACGTTCAGAAAAAAGTAAATAGGTATTATTAGAAATAACGTGCACATGTTTCAAAGCATAGTGTATACGAATAAGTATAAAATTCAAAGGTGTCAATCAAATGTTTACGGAACATGACCTTGTTCTTCGAATTTTGGCACGTTTAAAATATTTAGTTGGATCATTGTCATATTTACTTTACTTGATTTAAAACAATTTTAGTGTACCAAACTTTAAACACTTTCTTTGAATTTTGAAATAGGTATTTATTATTTATTATTTCGTTTTATTTTCTAACCAAAACATGTTGTATAAAGAAATAAAAAAAAGTAGAAAGAAAACAGGGAAAAAATGTGATTTGACAAATTTACATGCTATATCAAATATAAATTGATTGTATTTACATTTATGGTACCAATGTTACTGCACCAGATGCACATTTCGACAATGAAGTTTCTGTAGTGATGCTCGAGTCCAAAATATTAGAAAATCCAAAACCTAATACAAACGTTGAAAAGTATATTAAACCAAAAGGGTATTTGATTTGTTTTATCAAGATTGATTTCTTTCTACTTTATTGTAAACCCTATTGTACAATATTTATCAAAATTTGCTAGAAATCATAAATCAATTCTAATCAAAGCTCGTTTCAAGGAGAAGTGTTCCATACACTTAATGTTTGTTTTGTTGAGTCTTCCTTTGCAATATGTTTTCAAATAATTTTGTGACCTGTTTTTTATTTGTAGGATTTCAGCAATCTATTTTTTTTTTTTTTTTTTTTATTCATTTTAAGATTTTGCCTTCTTCGATTCTAACTTATCATCAATACTGTCATTAACATAGATTATATAGACTATGCCAGTTTATTGCAATACAGTTCTGTTAAGGTTTTGTGATTTATTAGTTTAGCCACCTCCATATCTTACCCATGTGTTAAGGGTGTGGGGTAAATAAAGGATTTTATGGAACGCCACAGCTGTCTTGTGTGGAACTCTGATATTACGTCATGTTGTTTTATTATTACTTGATGATGTTTTGTCTTTACATAATATGGTTTTGACATTACGTAATGATGTTTTGATATAACTCAATATGGAATAGTCATTACTTAATGATATTTCGATATTACACGATATGGTTTTGCATTGACTTGATATAGTTTTGTCATTACTTAATATGGTTTTGTCATTACTCGATGTGGTTTCACCATTATTTAATGTGGTTGTGTCATTAGGCAATGTGGTTTTAACATTACTTGATGTGTATGTGACTTAACGTAATGTAGTTGTTTCATTACACGATGTGGTTTTGTTATTTCGTAATGATGATTTGCCAATTCTTTATATGGCTTGAACATTACGTAATGATGTTTCAAAATTTGACGATTTTACACTTCATGGTGTGTTTGTTTCAGTATTGGATGAGGTTTTGTCATTCTTTGATGTGGTTATCACATTACTTGATGAGGTAAAACCACGTTACCAATTCGGAAAAGCTAGTTCTATTTTTAAATAGATTTCCATGTTTTATGTGCCTTGGATGAGTGCGGCCATCCATCCAGTTATAGTTAAAATTAAAGTTCGGGTTACTGTTCGAGTTAAACTTTGTGTTAGTCTTCGATTTCGAGTTAGAATTCAAGCCATTATTAGAATTAAAAGTTCTAGTTAGCATTGAGTTTCCAGTTGAACTTCGAGTTTGAGTCACATTTAAAGGTAGAGTTCGAGTTACAATTCGACTTCAACTTTGAATTTGAGTCACCTTTTGAGGTAGAGTTCGAGTTAGACTCGAATTTGAGTCTCATTTAGATTAAAATTTCGAGTTGAAATTCGAGTTATCTAATAAGAATTCGTATTTAAATTTTCTATCGCGGATCAAGGTCTTTTGCTCGGGCTTCGAAAAGAGGGCTCAAGGGTATGCGTAGAAAAGATAAACAATGTTACAGTATACAAAACACAACATAGAAATTGAAATAATAGTTAGATGTGGTGTGATTGCCAACGAGACAGAGTTTAAATGCAGTGGATGTAAGCAATCATAGGCAACCGTACAGCCTTCAACACACCGTAAAGTCGGCTACAAAAATGTGAAACAATTCAAACGAGAAAACTAACGGTCTAATTTATAACTAAACAATCTACGAAAAACAAATATGAAACAACGACAACCATTGAACTACAGGCTCCTGACTTGGGGCAGGCACATAAAGAAAGTGCACGTGGCGGAGTTTAACATGTATGTGAGCGCTAAACCCTAACCTAACCCCGGACTGTAGTGTAACAGCACAACATAAGAAAAAATGTAAAAAACAGTTTCAATTGGCTTAACTCAATAGATCGGTATGACTGGGTAATATAAATCCATCGGAGGTGATCTCGGTGCTCCGGAAGGGTAAGCAGATTCTGCTCAACTTGTGGCACCGTCGTGTTATTCGTGAAAGTACAAACCCAGTGATTTGGTTTTGTTTGGTAGTTCACATTCAAGGAAAAGATGACGGGATTGTGGTTACGACAACTGGAACATATCTGCGTCACCTGTGAAACAGATATTCCAAAAGTTTTTTTTTTCAATTAGTGCGAGGGATA
Source organism: Mytilus coruscus (assembly GCA_017311375.1). Taxonomy (NCBI): domain Eukaryota; kingdom Metazoa; phylum Mollusca; class Bivalvia; order Mytilida; family Mytilidae; genus Mytilus; species Mytilus coruscus. Next base: position 81,454 of record JAASAO010001358.1, read on the forward strand.
TCAGAGAATGCAATTTATAAAAATAAAGATTGATATTCGTATATGTTCAAATGATCATACACGCTAAAAAAAATCGGAGAATTCTTGTTTTATAGAATTGATGCTTTGTCGCTTAGTCCGATCCCCATTTCCTGTACCTTCAGTGTGAGTTGATTTAAAGTGTCTGATTTGTTGAAAATAAAGTACAAGTCTTTTGATTTGTGTCGAGCCAGCGACATTAATGTAGCGCAGTGAGACACAACAAACCTATATTCCGTCGTCGGTAGTGGCGTCGGCGTCTTCATCATTTAGATCGTTAGGTTTCTCGTTTGAATTGTTTTACATTTTCATTTCGTGACCTTTTATAGCTTACTTTGTTTTATGGGTTTTGCTCATTGTTGAAGACCATACAGTCACATATAGTTGTTAACTTCTACGTCATTTGGTATGTGGTTGAGAGTTTGATTGCCAATGAGACAACTATCCACCAGAGTTTAAATGCAGTGAATGTAAGCAATCATAGGCAACCGTACAGCCTTCAACACACCGTATAGTCGGCTACAAAAGTCTTTTGATTTGTGTCGAGCCTGCGACATTAATGTATCGGCAGTGAGACACAACAAACCTGTATTCCGTCGTCGGTAGTGGCGTCGGCGTCTTCATCATTTAGATCGTTAGGTTTCTCATTTGAATTGTTTTACATTTTCATTTTGGACCTTTTATAGTTTACTATGTGGTATGGGTTTTGCTCATTGTTGAAAACCATACAGTCACATACAGTTGGTAACTTCTACGTCATTTGGTATCTGGTTGAGAGTTGTCTCATTGGCAATCATACCACATTTTCTTATTTTTATATAAGTTTTTTTCCATTAAATATTACCGAATTAAACTGTTTTGACATGATAAATTTGTAAACCTCCATGAATTGTTATAAAACTTGTATAAGAGTTATTCTTCAAGATCAAGATAAAGCATCTACATAAAACATATTTTTTTTTTTTTTTTTTTTTTACCGATAAATGTACCGATAAATGTACAGTCAACGTTACGCTTTTACACTGACAGCAGCATTATCAGGCGAGACACAGGGTTCCGTGGAATCTTTTACGAATTTATTATAATACTGCTTCCATTTGAGAACTAAGGAAAAAACGGCAGGACCAAGTGGTTTGGGGATATCCCCTATGTCCGAAATACTGTTAATTTTAGTACTTTTTCTTATTTTGTCTGCCGTCCCCTTTTCATACCAAATAACCCTGAACAACAACTCGAACTTTAATTTGAACTATAACTCAATGGATAGCGATACTCATCCAAAGCACATTAAACAAACGACATATGGAAATCGATTTAAAAATAGAACATATTTTTTCCGAAATGGTCACGTGGTTTTACCTCATCAAGTAATGTGATAACCACATCAAAGAATGACAGGACCACATCAAATACTGAAACAATCACATCATGTAGTGTAAAATCGTCAAATTTTGAAACATCATTACGTAATGTTCAAGCCATATAAAGAATTGGCAAATCATCATTACGAAATAACAAAACCACATCATGTAATGAAATAACTATATTATGTTAAGTCACATACACATCAAGTAATGTTAAAACCACATTGCCTAATGACACAACCACATTTAATAATGGTGAAACCACATCGAATAATGACAAAACAATATTAAGTAATGACAAAACTATCAAGTCAATACGAAACCATATCGTGTAATATCGAAATATCATTAAGTAATGACTATTCCATATTGAGTTATATCAAAACATCATTACGTAATGTCAAAACCATATTATGTAAAGACAAAATATCATCAAGTAATAATAAAACAACATAACGTAATATCAGAGTTCCACATAAGATAGCTGTGGCGTTCCATAGATTTTGGCTATCCAGATTCCTGTAAAATTACAGAAAATGTGGTCCATACTGGTTAAAGAACAATATTATAATCATTTTCCTGGTTAACTGTTCTTTTTCCATTTATATTTGTACTCACTGAATTTCTATTAAATAACCAATAAACTTATAAATATCTATCATTTCAAAGTCCGCCGACAGTTTTATTCATATTTAGTGTATCACGTTTAAATTTTCTTTAAGTTTAGATAATTTGTTTAACTTATACAATGAATCTTTGTCAATGTTTGAAACTGCAGCTAAGTATGTTATATTAGGTCTAAACTGTTAATTCCCAGTTGTCAATTTCCAAATTCTTGTTTATTTTCTTTTCTTTCATGAGTTTAACATTATCAATTTATACAAAATTAACAATACCAATAATTTGTCGAAGTACGTGTAAGTTATTGAAATAAACATTTAATGTTACATAAAAAACGAAAATCATTGTCCAAGTTCATGAAGTTGTTGCCCAGGTATTTTGTAAGAGGAACAACCGTGTTAAACTCTAAAGAAGTGTCTTCCTTTTCATTCGACTTTGTAAATGTTGAAACACGAGTGAATAAGAAGGAACATAATTTAGAAATTATCTTTTAATCTTTAGCCTGATTTGTTTGGGAGAATCTGAATCGAACATTATCGGGATATATCATTCTTATGAGGTAGCGTAAAGCAAACACCAATTGATCAATCAATCCTAATTGCTCTCCTTCTTGTTTAGCTGTATTCTTTTACAAGCCTTTAATACCTGTAGTCACTTTTGATGGAAACGTCGACGACTTGAAATTAAAAATAAAGCCTAACGTTTTCTACATTTTGGCTTACTAATGTTAAGGTTTGAACGTTACTCATGAACGTAAATCCAGAAAAATCACGCGCACAAAATTTATACAGTGTTATTTTCATTTTCTAGCGGACGATGCAGTCGATTTTGACTTGATCAGACAAACATGTCCATTTCATATTGAAATATTGCCATAACTGTACACAATGAGGGCATACATAATTTATATACTAGATGTAAATATCAACTTATTTAAGATAGAGGTATATGATATGGATACCAATGACAAGTAAGGTTACCTTAGTAACAGAAACAAAAATGATTATTAATAGATACTTATTTATCACAAGTACCATGAGTACTATGTCTATACAATATGCAGGCAAGTGTTGTAAATATAGAATGCAAACATTCTTAATTCAAATGTTTGACACACATAATGATACCTATAATTTATCTATAAACAAATCCCATATTACACAAATTATTATCAAAACATTTAATGAGATAATGCATGAGAAAAATATATTACCTTTCTTTGTGTCAGATTCTTACTTAATAACTTCCGTTATCGTCAGCCATGTTTAGTAAGGAAGCCAACCAAATTAAAGTCGTCTTGTGAAAATATGTACAATGATGTATTCACAAACAAAAATATTTAAACACTTTGAAATTTAAACGACCGTTCTTATTGTGTTCGTATAAAAGTATAACGTTTATTTTAAAGTACACAGAATTCAAAAGTGTTGTGTGACTACGTTTTAACAATTGAACACGCAACTCTTTTGTAATTGTTTTGTACGTTTTCAACAGCGACTAAAAATTGCGACTAGATCGGTTTCGTTAAACAAAATTCGAATTTTGTATTTACATAGCTTTATGTTTGTATTCAACGTTTTCTGAAATCTTATTAATATATCGTGCATTGCTCCACCATCTACTATTCCAATTGTGAACTTTCCATTTCAATGAATCAACATTCCAGAAAAGCCTGCATATGGAGTACATATATATCTCAGTTGATACGATATTGAAGACCTTACATTTCCTATCATGATATCCAGGATAGAGGGTTGCTGCTTACTATTAACCTAAAAGTTCCAAGTTGTGAAGTCGAAGTCATCCAATCGAAAATGTGACGTACCACTTCACGAGTTGGTTGAGTTGTATGAAATATATGCTCCACGTCTTCGCTTTTATCCAATGATATTTCTTAAGGTTTATATGAGGTAAGCTACGAAAAATATTTACACTTTCACTAGTAACATTGAAATATTTATAAGATAAATTAATAGAAAAAGTAGGCAATTCGTTTCTTCCAAAATTTCGTTCGTCCTAAAAGAATTAATTGTATTGTACGTATGTTTATAGTGTATAAGTCATATATAAACGACATTGTTTTTGTCCGTACACCCTTAAGTCGACGATAAACACCTTGAATCTTTCGACGCCTTTTAATGAATTACTTTTGAATGTAAGCCAAGAAACTATGATAAGTCGTTTGGTTATAAATAAAACCAATTGCCCCTAACCAAAATTCAACGTTTTCTGAGCTCAACCATCTATTATTCCAATTGTGAACTTTCCATTTCAATGAATCAACATTCCAGAAAAGCCTGCATATGGAGTACATATATATCTCAGTTGATACGATATTGAAGACCTTACATTTCCTATCATGATATCCAGGATAGAGGGTTGCTGCTTACTATTAACCTAAAAGTTCCAAGTTGTGAAGTCGAAGTCATCCAATCGAAAATGTGACGTACCACTTCACGAGTTGGTTGAGTTGTATGAAATATATGCTCCACGTCTTCGCTTTTATCCAATGATATTTCTTAAGGTTTATATGAGGTAAGCTACGAAAATATTTACACTTTCACTAGTAACATTGAAATATTTATAAGATAAATTAATAGAAAAAGTAGGCAATTCGTTTCTTCTAAAATTTCGTTCGTCCTAAAAGAAATAGTTGTATTGTACGTATGTTTATAGTGTATAAGTCATATATAAACGACATTGTTTTGTCCGTACACGCTTAAGTCGACGATAAACACCTTGACTCTTTTAATAAATTACTTTTGAATGTAAGCCAAGAAACTATGATAAGTCGTTTGGTTATAAATAAAACCAATTGCCCTAACCAAAATTTAACGAAAACAATTAAAACTAGCATGTGATGACCGCTGTTAGCCAAGGCTATGTCAGACGAAAAAGGTAGGAACGCCGTTAGCGTTATTATATATTTGCAACTATCGAAATGAACATGGAGATTTTAATGTTTTACATTTAATTCAGACCATATCAAGTAAAAATATTTTTCATCGCTTTTTATTCTTATATATACCAATCAACATTATCACCATTTAACACAATTTATTTGTGAAAATTTACGTTTTTTACCGTTTTATTCCATTTATATTTTCAATTATTGTATTTATAATCGGCGGCTCTAAATAGTATTATTTTGTTTATATTACTTTTTTATCTGATATGTTTTTGTCGCTAATCAAAAGTATAATTTTCCGATTTGTTTTATATTTTCGAAACTCCGTCAATTCAATCAATTCGTGACTCAAATACAATATAATATGTATAATAATAATATAATATATAAAGGTTAATTTATAATGTTTTGTTTTCATTATTATTGCAGATGGCATCATGGACAACTGTATCTTTTGTTACAAGCTTATTGAAAATGGTGAACTCACAGTCAAACTTGGAAAGAAAGGGTATGATAACATTAACAAAATCAGCTCCGATAGACAACAAGAAATATTAACTGTCCTGACCTTACAGTTCACCATTATTGCCGACGTGATTACATTAACCTTAGATCGACGCGATAGAAAAAGTAGGTTTGGATGTAGACCTAGGAACTTGTACTATGGAAAGAGGTCTCAGGTCCAGCAAACCACTTTTAAATTTAAAGAGAACTACTTTTTCTGTATGCAAACTGCAAATAACTACAAAAGGAGAAGAAGATGTGACGTTGTTTGTGTCAGACCTTTGAAATCTCAGTTATCGGTTGAAACTGCATGCAGAAAAAAAATGACAAATAGGGAGAAGTTTCCAGTATAATACAGATGGTTCATTCTGCCTGACTTGCGGCGGATTCAGTGTAAAATGCACTATGCAACTCAAACTTTAGAAACTGACAAGCAAGTGCCACACATTTTGCTACAACACCGGACGACAATTTGAAAAGGAGAAAACATCTTATGCAGATAGACAAAAAAATGACATTGCAGAAAACGGCTTCCAGGCAAATATGTTGAGATTTGAAAAAATCGGGAGCAAATATCAACCGCCGATTAAGTATGGGAGATGGAAAAGTTATGTGATGTAGATAATACATATTCAGTTGTCCACATGAAGAAAATAATCCAGGATTATTATGGTAAATCAGTAGTGTTTACAAAACAAGAAGGAAAAGATAGTGTCCTGACGTTTCGCGACAATATTTCGCCGATATTTCATAATTTCTATAACCGTATCGAAAAGAAAGAAAGGAAGAAGATAAGACATGCTTTATATCAACTGCAGCACATATTATAAAAGAAGAATTTAAGCTTATAACATCGAAAACACTTACTATCCTTCTGCAGAAAAATGGAGTCTGAGACTTCAAATGCTGACTATGTCGCTCATCCACGACGAATATTTTTGAACTCATTATTTAGCTAAGCAGATAATGTCACAAAATTTCAGCTATTAGCAATATAATCTGACAGGCAACAAGGCCGCGAAGTGTAATAGCACCTTTGCAGATTGGCGTAGGAATTCAAATGCACCACCACTTTGGTTCCTGGTTCTTTATGGACACAATTTTAGGGTTTGTTCATCATACATTGAGGTACATAAATTTGAGACTAATGCAGCTGCGAATAGAAGCAAAGAAGTAAAATTACAATCATTCATTTGTACATTTTTAGCCAATGATACACAATATTAGATCTTTAGATGGGTTCAGAACTGTTCATGGAAGGGTATTATCACAGCCTCAACCACCGGCATTAAATCAGCAAGATCAGTTCCTCGCATGAATCCAAGTATAAATGAAATAACAGGACTAGCTAAAACAAACATCATATTCTACAAAGAACAATCCAATTCGTTCAGGCAATTTAAATGTGAAGAGAAATAGGAAATGAGTCATGGACGCTTAATTTATTATCGAAAATCTGTTGGCCTCTAACCTTCAGTGGAAGTTGGTCAGGTACAAAATTCTGTTCGTCAGATCAATATAAAGAAGATGTCATAAAAGGGTTACTTAAGATACGATGATATTTGTTTCTTTTCTTTAGTAAAAACCCGTTTGTTAAGAAAGAGGGTATATGAAACATAGAAAAGGATGTATCATAAACATCAGAGGTAAATGCGGACAGAGATAAAACATTGGACTCGGTATATTAAACGCTATAGAAGGTAAATATGTATCACTTTAAAAAGAAAATGCCAAGTTTCCACTCTTCAACACAAACCTATTTTTCGTTTCCTATTGTTAATTTTCCAATTTTAGATGGTGATGTTCCTTTGGCACCATCTTACGGTGTTTATATTTCACAGCTCGTTCGCTATGCCCGTGTCTGTTGTGACGTTTTTATTTTAACGAACGTAATCTATGTATTACTGGTAATTTATTAAACCAGGGATATCGTTACCATAAATTACTTAAAACATTTACTAAATTTTTCCATAGATATAAAGATTTGGTTTTGAAGTTTGGTTGTACCTGTAGAAAACTTATTTCAAACGGGATAGCACATCCTCATTTTACGGAAATGTTGTTAACCGTGCCCGGAAATTTAGAAATGATCCTTGTAAACTTATCGCTCCTTTAAATAAACTTATTCTAAAAGGTTACCAATTCAACACTGTAATAAGCTCATTGAATATTGTTTTATTGGTATAAATATTGATTTTGTTATCAGTAAATTAAAAGCAAACTAAATATTACTAGTATGTTATATACATATACACATTCATGGATCTACAATCTGTCGATACCTGTATCTTGGCATTGCACAAGGTTATGTTTTCTCTGACTGTTTATGACGTCTTTACACTAAATCCATTGGATGTTGGATGTGTACGGATTGATAATTTAATCTTAGATGCATGATTTTTTATTAGTTGTTAGTGGCTTTGAACTAGCTGTCAGATAACTGCGAGTACTCTCAGATCTGTTCCTAGTGTCTTTTGTTGTTGGGATGTACAAGTACCCTGCCACGTCCACTTGTATTTTTGTCCATCTGATGAGTTAAGCCTTTTCATCTGATTTTTATAGTTCGTTCTTATGTTGTACTGTTATATCACTGTCCCAGGTTAGGGGGAGGGTTGGGATCCCGCTAACATGTTTAACCCCGCCACATTATGTATGTATATGCCTGTCCCAAGTCAGGAGCCTGTAATTCAGTGGTTGTCGTTTGTTTATGTGTTACATATTTGTTTTCGTTCATTTTGTACATAAATAAGGCCGTTAGTTTTCTCGTTTGAATTGTTTTACATTGTCATTTCGGGGCCTTTTATAGCTGACTAAACGGTATGGGCTTTGCTCATTGTTGAAGGCCGTACGGTGACCTATAGTTGTTAATTTCTGTGTCATTTTGGTCTCTTGTGGACAGTTGTCTCATTGGCAATCATACCACATCTTCTTTTTCTATTTACGTAAAACAGATCCTGAAGTAGTATCAGTCGACCCGCAACCTCTATTTTAGAGATTTATCGTAGCTGCAGACAGTATAAAGGAAGGCAAATCAGAAAAATTGTTTAGTCAACCAAATTTGATGTTTGTTTCGTCCAGATTCATGGGGTCAATTTCAAAGTCAACTTTAGCGGATGCGATTTGGAATCTGGGAGACTGCAATACTGAACCTTCGGGAACTGTCTAGTCAACCAAGTTTGATATTTGTTTCGTCCGGATTCATGGGGTCAATTTCAAAGTCAACTTTAGCGGATGCGGTTTGGAATCTGGAGACTGCAACACTGAATCATCGGGACAAAGGTTATGTTTACTTACACAACGCCTTTTAGGTCAAAGAATGAAACATTGTTGGCTTATAATTAAAATTAACAGAACATTATTGAAATGTTTAGTAAAAATAGGATTCAAACTGTATTGAAACGAAACATGCTTCAGCAGATGCAGATGTAACGATAGCTAAATTGCAGAAGAATCTTCCATTTTAAACCAAACAAAACTCCTGGGTGAAGATACTGACCTGTTGGTACTTCTGTTGTGCTATTACACTTTTGGATCTATGAATCTTATTTTAAACCAAACAACGACAAAAGACTAAGTAAACAAAATGGGACAAGACATATGCAAAGTCCTTCAGATCATTCACGACATCAAAGCTATATGGTGTAGGAAAGTAGCTTCGTTAAAAATTCATAGATTGTTATATATTAAAAGAACTTGATGCGTTATTTTGAAAGTGTCTCTTGTTGAATACGTTCCGGTGAAATATAATCTCGTTTTTGTATGGGGTGTTCCGCTCGAAAAACTTGACGGTATAAACAGTTTGCAAACCTTGTTCTAACTTGCAATGAAGTGGTTCGGATACATACTCTCCCGCCAATTACTGAAACTGCTGCATATCATAGCTTCAGAGCGATAGTTTTAAATGCAGAGATTGATTGGAGGAAACAAGACTGACCCTTTCTTTTCAGATTGCTTTAACTAACAGATATACAGTGGTGTCTACAATAGACAATCAGCAATCCCAGTTAGCTGGAATAACCTTAAGTCTGGTTTGTCAACCCTAATTACTTTCAGTGCATAAAACAAATGAAATTCTATTATTGTATAAACATGAAAATAAAGTCTCATTAAGAAAAAGTAGTTTTTAAGTGAATTTAATCCAAAACTCATGTTGCAATCTAAATATTAGGTCATTCTATTGTCAGTCTTAAGAAACGTTTGTCTAAAACCTTAAAGACCTCTATGTGCTCGAAAGGATTATGTAAATTTTGTTCAAAGGGCCATGTTCACTTTTGATTGCTAGTTTTATCCACAGCCTTTCAATCTCAATAACAAGTTTGGTTTTAAAAATACTGAATGAAAAATTTGGTATGATTACCAATGAAACAACTATCCACCAAAGTTCAAATGAAGTGGATGTAATCAATTATAGGCAACCGTAGTACAGCCTTCAACAATGAGAAAACTCATATCGTATAGTCAGCTATACAAGACCCTAACATGAAAAAGTTAAACAATTCAATTGAGAAAACTAACGGTCTAATTTATACTAAAACAATTTAAGAAGAACAAATATGAAAGACATGAACAAACGACAACCACTGAGCTCAGGCTGCTGATTTACCTCTGTTCATCCATATGTTTGTGCTTCCGGTTTTGTAAGCAATCTCTCTTGAAATTTATATCAATGTTTTACATCAGCAACTATTTTTGCAGGATTTATGTCCCTTTTAAAAGTATTATTTGTATGGACTCTCAGGCCTATATTTCTTGCCGGATTTTTATGAAATTTATATCAAGGATTTAAATAGCAAGGTCTTGAGTTTGATAATCAGTGCTGATTGACTACTTTTACAGGAGTTTTGCACATTGGAAATGAAATTTATATGGAAAATTGAATTGTTATCTATCATGTTTATCTCATGCCTAAATTGCTTGTCCTTTTGTAGAATAATTATGACAAGTTTAAAAGAACCAAAGGGTACACATTGGAGTTATTGCCGTTGGACAGATAAAATATGTGCATCCAAAGGGACATTGGAACACTGTTTGATAAATATAGTTTTCTCTATATCTCAAAATTCCTAATATGTCAAAATCTTTTGACAGTCGGATAACCAGAGTCGACTGTATATACCTTGGGTAATCAAATTTGCATAATAAGTCAGACATATATCTATATGGTTTCAAATCATTTAGCTAAGCTGGTAGTGGTACAGCATCAAGAATTCAAGACAGTCGGTAGCTGTTTTCGGGATTTTAAGTCACGAATTAAAATATTTGATAGTGAAACACTTAAAGATAGCAGCTCATGTACAATGTTGAAGAAGTACTACAACCAGTAGTTAATAGAGATCTCACTGATTTCATTCAGTCCAGAACATGATCTTTGATGAGTAGCATTACATTCCTGTTGAATGTACATGTGTTTGTCATATGCTCACAATCATGTGTTATTCATACATTTTCATATAATTATCAGATGGAAAACATGAAAAAACATATGTTAATCATATGATTTTTATGAACATATGTTTATCATATGTTTTTCATATGATGTTTATATAATCAAAACATATGTTTTTCATAAGGGTTCTCAACATACGTTTCTCATTATGTTTTTGAACATATGGAAAACATATGTTTTCATATGAAAACATATGTTGCAATTGTTCCGGTGTATCATGATACCAACTATATGGGAAGATATCAAGGGAGAACAGAAATAACTATCATTATCTAAGAAAAATAGACAAATAATGGACACAAAGAAGATCTACGAAAACACAAAGTGTAGACAATATAACAATCTACATACAACTACAGAATGAGCAACAAAAAACAAATTACAACTAGAGTAATTTTGTCAGATGTTTCTACTTCACTACATAGAACAAATGCTGTCTTTTCTTTTAAACTTTTTAAACTTTTTATTTTACGTCTGTGATTACAACATATCGCCAAGGCACATTCAGATTATTTTAAACTTGTTCTTTTCATAAACTATTAAATTTACTTTTGCTTTGTGAAGAGAGTGCACTTCTTAAATATGAAAACATTCAAAAATAAATAGATAATGTTTATGACTAAAGTGTTTCTGATATCATCAAACGATGAAACAGAAACCTTCCAAAACGAACAAAATTATATACAAAAGATAATAAAAAAAGAAAGAGAAGAAGAAGTAACACAACTCGTGCTAACACTTGGCCAAAACTACACTCCTTCAAGGAACACTTGCGTTTACCCTAGTTTTCATAAAAAGGGACTCGTGTTGGTTATGCTGTCAATGTTGTGTTATTTGTTCTTTATTTTTCAATGTTTGTGTTGTCACCAGTGAAAGTCGTGTTTATCCATCGTACAGACATGGAAAACCTTCTTTCATTTCAAACTTTCACATTTGGTCAAATTTTAGGTACTTTACATATACCAACATGTTTTTTTGGTGATACTGGATATGACTCATCAAGCTATTTAAACAATAGCACCTAGGCAGCTAACCTTTCTTGAGCACCTGAGATCATCCTCTGTTTTATGAGGGGTTGGTGTTGCTCAATTTTTAGATATTTGTGTAGAGATGTCTTGACTGATGTTAGTCTTTTTGCGTTTTTTTTTTTAATATATATATATCCATGCTGTTGTCTGGTTTTGTTTTTCAAATGATTTTTGAGTGCCTTGGTGTCTTCTTCATCTTTTTATGATCTAAACAACAACATATTCTCACAGCAGTTTCCAACATGTTTATTAAGGACAGCCCATTTAGTCTTTGCACAACTCCTCACCACATTTTAACCAGCACTGTACATAACATCATTGTCCTCGCACATTTTTATCTACCGTTTTAATATCTTTCAACCACATTTTATTAGCTCATTCCAAAATGCTGATACCTTTGTGATAACTGTCCAATAGGGTATATGCCATGCGTATTCACTCGAAGTAGCACTACGGATAAAAGGCCGAAACATTCCCTAATCTAAAGCTTTCATATGCTTATAAGATGGATTGAAACTTGTTAATTACTATAGACATTTCTGGACAAGACACCATATCTATATGTTGTATTTGTGCGATATTAACGGTCAATCCGATTGCCCAACCTTCTCCTTTTACAAGTGTGTAATTCTACTCATGGCTTGATCTACATTTACCATTTTCAAATTACGTTTGCAACACTCGACATATTGCTGGATTGTATTCATGGAATGTCGAATCGTAGTGACAGATTTTATCTCTTCCTGAAACATTGTTCAATGCGGACTGATATATAAAGACGGATGGCCATTTGTCTTGGCTCTTCGTGCGTGGAATGATGTCCAGACATACTTAATGTTTTCATTATCATCTGCTTCAAGCCATCTGTGTAACTTATGCATACCATGTAAGGACATTGCACAATTGACTAATTATACCAGGTTTGCATAAATGTATTTCTGGTTAGACAATTGACAGAGTGCATGTCCATAAAACGGTTATGACTAGATTTAAGTATGAAACGCATGGTTATATTTGGTTAGTGCTAGGATATATCTTATTCTATACTAATATTATTAGTTACTAAGTTATAGCAATAATACGAACAGTTGTGCTGGCGTAATATATTGGTTAAAGTATCAGAGAATATAAGAGAAATGCATATATTTCAAAGCATTAGGTTATGACGAATTAGCCAAGTTAGACTAAAAAATGCTGAAATATGGAAATGTTCGTACCATGTGACGATTCTTTAGTCGTAGTTGAACTCCTGTTGTTGTCAATATTGTCCACGGCTGCTGTTGTAAAACCACCAGCATTTGCGGAAGGATCCACATATTCAATACTGAATGTTTCATAGATGGAATCTTCTAGTACTGTAGATAAATGGATAATTGGATCATACATAAACGACCCATGTAAACTGTACATTTTGTCATTTAGTGCCTCCTTTACTGTTCCTAGCATGCAGTAGAAGGGTCATATACATTTAGAGATGGTTCTAGTTTAGTTGAATGTAGTATTAAAGAAGAATAAAAAAGAACATTGCAGAAGTAACTTCGAAATGGATAGCGTCGTATTTGCCTCAATGGAATAATTCGAATGCAACTGAATATTTGCCCAAACGATAATCAACTAATGTTTTTGATGACTGTGGAAAAGATTTTTGCCTACATCATGTCTTTTTGAACTACCTGTATGTGGAGCTTACTCACGTATCGTTGTCATACAAGCAGATTGTTGTGGTTGTCTGTTTAATTGCAACACACAAATAATCATTAAACAGAAGAAGTAAGCAACTGCCTTGTTAATGGCATGGCAAGCCTCAGATTACTGCAATTTTGTTTAGATCATTACTATGTCCTCTTCCACCTGATCATAAAGAAAACTGTTCGAGTCGAGAAGTTTTCATTCTAGTTAAGTCTAGCTTAAATATTGGAATAACGCCAGTATCTATACGTCATCCCGCGTTGTAGACTGCATATCTGCAAGAATGGTACCGTAGTTACGATTTTCTATACTTTCTTCACAAATCTTTTGATGTTTGGCTTTAGTATAAAAATGTAGCATACACTTGGTATCATAGGGCACTTAGTTTTACTGAAGGTACGTCAAAACAAAACACTTTGTAACCTTATATAAGGGATATTAGTTGATTTTGATATCTTATGGCGGCCATCTTGGAAAAAGCCGCCATTTTGAAATTTAAACTTGGGTCCATATGTAATATTATTTGAAGCATTCAGCACTACTAACATTCCAAATTTGAACTTATATAAGTGATATTTGTTGATTTGGATATTTAGAGACGGCCATCTTGAAAAAGCCGCCATATTGAAATTTCAAGGTGGGTCCATAGCTTATATTTTTCGAAACATCCCGCACTACTGTCATGCCAAATTTGGCCTTGAATTTGACCTTATATAAGTGATATATGTTGATTTTGATATTTTATGGCGGCCATCTTGAAAAAAAACCCGCCATATTGAAATTGCAAGGTGGGTCCATAGCTAATATTTTTGAAATACCGGAACTATTACCATGCCACATATGGCGCTTTTATCATCAAACCCACAATTTTTTCACCAATCTGCCGGATTATATGAAGAAAGGAAACAAAACAACATCTAGAAGTTCTATAATCATTGCACAGATTGGTTATGCAATGAATACTTTTGTATTCAATTACCACATTTATATCGTACACTGTGTCTAAAGTACCGCGGCAAAAAATGCTTAGTCCGATATTATCTAACATCAGGTACGGTTATATTCCATTTACAGACAGAGCAAAGGGTAGGACGTATAACTATTTTCGATTGTGATATGTAATATTGTCTACAGCCGTTCTAGAATAATGGAGAAATAAGTAAAATGCACGTCAAAATGATGACTAGAATGAACCTTACCTCGAGTTTGTTTATATTCTCATTGAAATGTAGACATTGCACGGGAAAAATAATTACGGAAAGAAAGATACATACATAGAGATTGCAAAATTAGTCACTTTGAGCACCTCAATATTTGTATTTTTATGCTTGGAATAAAAGAAATATGTCGTGTTAAAATGGAATGACCTGGTTTTGTCAATTTTGTATACTACATTGGAACTCAGTTTGTCTTTATCTAGGACCGGGTTTTGTTTCGTTTGTAAACCCAAAATTTATGAAAAGCAACGTTAAACACTTATCAGAACAATTTTTGTCGAAAGAAATTCAATATACATATTATTATAAATCAAACCTGTTGTGTTAAGATTTATTTTAAACTGAAACCTTTCGAAATAGGGATTAAAATATATAAACAATTAATTAAAACATGGGTAGAAATAAAAGGAGGTGAAACACGAAACTTTCTTGCGGTTAGAAAACAATTTATATGGGGAAATTATCTTATCAAAGAAAATGGAAATGTCTGTTGTTCAAAACTGGAATGACAGTAATATTTTGTACATTAAAGGACACCGGCCACTTCAAACAATCATGTGTAAAATAAAACCTTCATAGTTAAAAATCGATATCTTCATGTTGTTGTGTGTATTTCTTATCAGGAATGTGATAATCATTAGTGTTAACACAGATGGCCTTGATCGCCCTTGTATGCATATTTTTAGACATGATAACGAGGCTCACGGCTATGACATCACTTGTGTTACCAGCTGTATCTTCTCAGTGGTAATACTATATAGATAATACAGAAATGCCATGAGTATAGGGTTCCATTCATATCTCATATTACATACATGTTTTAGTTTTATGTAAAAGCATATCTGTATGCAGTAGTATTATTCAAAAGTAGGAAGTAATTATTTTTATTTCGTAAATATTAGTATAAATATGCCGTATTGTGTGGTTTACGGTTGCAATATCAATTCTCAATGTGACAAAAATATATATTGGTTTATTTTTCCGAAAGATTCTTAGAGAAATCGTACTTGGGTTCACTATTGTAAACGACAGGACTTTACACCGTCTAAACATAGCAGAATTTGTTCTAAGCATTTTACCCTTCATCAGTATAGCAGACACCAAGAAAGACTTTTAGAATTGGGATATCCGGGTGCAAAGGCAGCACTGAAAGATGACGCCATACCCGACATTCCTGTAGTTGTGGATGCAGAAAAGGACCATCTTCTCCTAAAAGCCTAGGTCGGCCTTCGAAAAAGACAGAAACGTCAGGTACAATTGATCCTCTTTATTATTCATCGAAACTCATGTGAAAAATACGTGCATGGTTATCTGTATGGTTTCAATACTTATAAACAATTATTATAAATATTGAAACCATACAGATATTCGCCTTTTAGACAAACTAATGTTTGTCCTGTCTTTAGATCTTGGTACTTTACTAAATGGAAACGAAAATTTAACTCTCAGTCAAAATACATCTTTAATTAAAGAAGTCTTGCATTTTATTCGGAAAAGTGAACGTTTTGACCTTTAGAAAGATATTTTCTTTTCTTTTCTCTTTTTTTTTTTTTTCTAACTGATATAGTTAAGTATGTCGATGAATAAGCTTTTGACGTAGGACTGTTGTTTATCATGTTTATCTTGTTTATCTTTTTGGAAATCGTGAACTTTCTTCTTTTTATAACTATTGTACAAATCTATAATTATCTAATGTTGTTGTTGCATGTCTTTATATTTATATATTATAACTTATTATATTTAGAGAGGACTATCTAAGTTGTGATAACTTGTGTCTGATCCTTTTGTTATATGTAATGACAAATAAAATATGTTTAAATGAAACAATTATTATATTTGTATATCTTTCTTCCGTTTTGTTCTACTGAAAATTATCACAGGCATTTATCTTATTTACATTAAAAGGTATATATCCATGTAAATAATACTACGATCCATTAAAAAAATATCGTAAGTAATACTGAAATGTTCAGGACTTCCGTGTTATTTTATTTTTCTCGTATACTTTTTTTATGAAATGAGTCGCTTGGTGATAATTTATACTTTCGCTTGTAGAAGAAGTCCGTGTATTGCAATTCTGAAACTATTATAAAATAAAATAAACAATTACGGTTTTGTGAGTCTTAATAAAGAAAAAAATATCAATTATTCAATTCCACCAGAAATCTACGACACAGTCCTTTCCCGAATACCACGACAAAAAAGGTGAATTTACGGGATATATGATGTTTTTACATTCATGTATATGTATATAGTTTTTAAATGAAAGCATTTTTAAATAAAATTTAATTTCACCTATAGGTTCTTGAAGAGGCCTTCAATGATTCATTAGATAAGTTTTAGACTCCATTGACATTGAAACAGAATCGTCACCCACACATGACAGTATGGACAATCGGGAAGAGGAAGAAATTCCGGGAGATATACAAAAACATTCGAGACAACTGCTTCTAATACCGATGCCACAAACATGACAACACAACAATTTCAAACAGATTGCATTCCACAGAGAACAAGAAGATCACAAACATTAAAGCCAAGAGAAAATCTAAAGGCATCCAGTGTGGCCCTTCAGATATTGATTCAAAATGTCTAGTCGCCACACCAAACAAATTGATAACCGCAAATACTACAAGCAGTAGCCATACACCGGTAGCGACCGAACAAAACTTGGATGACAATGATGAGATGGATGGTGATGAAGATGATGTAGATGAATATGATAATGATCCTGATTATATTTATAACGAGTCCGAGGAAGAAGATGGGGACGATGAATATGGTTCTGATGATGACGAAGAAACAAGCAATTACAGTATGGAAGAATGTAATGATCCAGTTGAAGAAAAGTACTACATGGTCTCTGAAACAGCATTTTTCAGTTACTCTCAGTATGCCGAGAGTGTAACAGTCGTTGCGTTCCAATAAATGAATTCAGTAGAGGAAAATGATATCTACATCATCTGTATGTGCTTTGGGACACGTCTACAAGTGGAAATCCCAAAACTGTCATAAAGACTACCATGGGAAACCTTTACTTGCAAGTGCCATAATGTTTAGCGGAAATAATACAGCCAAGATTGTAAGATTATTCGATCAAATGAAACTGAAAGGCATTAGTGAACGCTCGGCTAGAAGACTGCAAACAGCATACGCATCATGTGCTGTTATTTGTGAATTTGACTCCCAGCAAGCAGACCTGCTTACTTCCTTGCAAGGTATGTATATTTCTTCATAGTGTTACTTCGTTTATTATACCTAAGTCTCTTTAATTCATTTCCTGGAATACATGTTTATTTCTATCCTCATTTTTTCCACTCTCAAATTAGGTATCTTGTAACAGAACATAATATATTTTCTGTACGAAATAATTTCATTGTTTATTATATAAATAAAAATGTTATAATCTTCATGCATTACACTTTTTAATATTGCAGGTCCAGATAAACAAGAGGTACTTAGTGGCGACGGAAGGTGTGACAGTCCTGGTTATAGTGCTAAATATGGCAGTTACACCCTGATGGACTTGAACACAAATAAAATATTGGACATTCAGCTTGTTCAGGTTTGCATTAATTTAACTCTTAATAGGGTTATCGATATAAGTTTTAAATTAAATCTGTATAAATTATTCCAAATAAATTCAGCTTAACATGCATACTTTTATAAAACGGATTGAGAGTTGCTGTCCAGTGGCATGTATTTCATGAATATTACCCAAATTTCATTGTTTTCATATAAGTTTTGAATTAGATCTGTATAAATGATTCCAAATAAATACTGCTTAATGTGCATACTACTATAAAACGGATTGATTGTTGCTGTCCAGTGGCAAGTATTTCATGAATTTTACCCAAATCTCATTGTTTTATATAATTTTAAATTAGATCTGTATAAATGATTAGGAATAAATACAGTTTAACATGCACACTACGGATTGATTGTTGTTGTCCAGTGGCCAGTATTTCATGAATTTTTCCCAAATATCATTGTTTTCATAAATCATGTTGACAAATAATTTTATTGTTTGCTTATTTATTTCAGTCCAATGAAGTTACAGGGTCAACCCATATGGAATTGAAAGGACTAAAGATGGGTTTGTCCTTCTTATGGACACTAATCATATTGAAGTCTCGACGCTTGTCACAGATAGACATGTTATGATAAAGAAGTTTATGAAAGACAACCATCCAGAAATAAATCATTATTTCGATGTATAGCATATAGCAAAGGGTATAACTCACTCAACTTCTTACCATAGCTATTTATACAATCTAATCAATTTGTGAGAAAATTAATTGAATAACAAATCATGTTTTATAAAACCGCAATACTCTTAGAATGTTAATAAAAATTATGCATTTCGAAATATTTACTTTAATCCATTGCTTACAGGAATATCAAAAGTTGGAAACCAGTGCCAAAAGAAAGATACAGGAGACATAAGACCATTGATAAAGAGCATTGTTAACCATACATATTGGGTAGCTGCATCAAGTGGGGAAGATCAAAATGTGAAAATACACAAATGGACATCAATTTCCAACCACATTATCAATAAACATGTCCATGAGTCCGATTTATTTCAGCAGTGTATCCATGGAGAGCTTGAGGAACAAAGAGCTTGGCTTAAACAAGGTAAAAATATCTTGAAATAAAAAATGGTTTCCATATTTCTATGAAAAAACCAAATAGTGATTGTTCATGTTTTTGTACAAATTAAAAAAGAAACTATTTAAAAAAAAATGTCAATATCATAAGCCATGGTTAAATGTTCGCATCTAGTGATTAATTTCAGTTACATATAAACTCATCAGTGGCTAATTTTAAACTTTGAAGCAATAAGTTAAAAGTTTAGTAGGTTCTTTATTTATAAATCTGTTGATTTAAATGCTTTTGTTCCGTTTTTTTTTTTCTTCTTCAGGATTTACATCGCTGTATTGCATTATAATGAAAATGGAAATAGACAGCAAGCTGTCACAAAAGCAGGAATCTTGAAATGGAAAAGTCGTACACTAAAGCAAAAAGGAGAGCAATGTGTTGTCAAACCGCAGAAAGTTCAAGCAACATATGGTAAGATTTCATAAAATTTTCTGGTTCAATAATAAAACATAAAAGCACTATGCAATACACTTACTTTGTAATAGAATTGTTCTTCAGCAGTTTATTTTTATTTATGGAATTATAAAGGTTTATTTACAGTAGAATGAGTCTCTTTTGTACAATTAAAATTGAAAAAGTTTAAATTCTCCAAATGCATAATGCACATGTTCATGCATGTAAGTGCATCTATAAAGTTGCACTGTTAGGTTAAGTGATTTAGAGGCTGAGCTACTACATATTGATTCTATTTGTCTTGTGGATTATGTTGGAGCTCTTCTGAAAAGAACTTTGACAGACGAAATAACTTGGCAAGCATTAAAGAAGCTTTAGAGGACTTTAACGTCGTATACCAGAGACTTCCTCCACTAACAGCATCAAATGCTAATTTTGATAAGGAGGAGCTTATAAGACATAGTCAATAAAAGTTCCTTTCAGAAGAGCTCCAACATAATCTACAAGACAAATAGAATCAATATGTATTGCTCTCCTTTTTTGCTTTAGGGTACGACTTTTCCATTTCAAGATTCCTGCTTTTGTGACAACTTGCTGTCTATTTCCATTTTCATTATAATGCAATACAGCGATGTAAATCCTGAAGAAGAAAAAAAACGGAACAAAAGCATTTAAATCAACAGATTTATAAATAAAGAACCTACTAAACTTTTAACTTATTGCTTCAAAGTTTAAAATTAGCCACTGATGAGTTTATATGTAACTGAAATTAATCACTAGATGCGAACATTTAACCATATATGGCTTACGATATAGACATTTTTTTAAATAGTTTCTTTTTAATTTGTACAAAACATGAAAAATCACAATTGGGTTTTTTCATAGAAATATGGAAACCATTTTATTTCAAGATATTTTTACCTTGTTTAAGCCAAGCTCTTGTTCCTCAAGCTCTCCATGGATACATTGCGGAAATACATCAGACTCATGGACATGTTTATTGATGATGTGGTTGGAAATTGATGTCCATTTGTGTATTTTCACATTTTGATCTTCCCCACTTGATGCAGCTACCCAATATGTATGGTTAACAATGCTCTTTATCCATGGTCTTATGTCTCCTGTATCTTTCTTATTGGCTCTGGTTTCCAACTTTTTTATATTCCTGTAAGGAATGGATTAAAGTAAATATTTCGAAATGCATAATTCTTTTTATTAACATTACAGAGTACTAGTATTGCGGTTTTATAAAACATGATTTGTTATTCAATTAATTTTTTCTCACAACTTGATTAGATTGTATAAATAGCTACAGTAAGAAGTTGAATGAGTTATACCTTTTGCTATATACCATACATCGAAATAATGATTTATTTCTGGATGGTTCTCCTTCATAAACTTGTTTATCATAACATGTATATCTGTGACAAGCGTCGAGACTTCAATATGATTAGTGTCCATAAGAAGGACAAACCCTCTTTAGTCCTTCCAATTCCATATGGGTTGACCCTGTAACTTCATTGGACTGAAATAAATAAGCAAACAATAAAATTATTTGTCAACATGATTTATGAAAACGATGATATTTGGGGAAAAATCATGAAATACTGGCCACTGGACAACAACAATCAATCCGTAGTGTGCATGTTAAACTGTATTTATTCCTAATCATTTATACAGATCTAATTTAAAATTATATAAAAACAATGAGATTTGGGTAATATTCAGGAAATACTTGCCACTGAACAGCAACAATCAATCCGTTTTATAGTAGTATGCATGTTAAGCTGTATTTATTTGGAATCATTTATACAGATCTAATTCAAAACTTATATGAAAACAATGAAATTTGGGTAATATTCTTGAAATACATGCCACTGGACAGCAACTATCAATCCGTTTTATAAAAGTATGCATGTTAAGCTGAATTTATTTGGAATAATTTATACAGATCTAATTTAAAACTTATATCGAGAACCCTATTAAGAGTTAAATTAATGCAAACCTGAACAAGCTGAATGTCCAATATTTTCTTTGTGTTCAAGTCCATCGGGTGTAACTGCCATATTTAGCACTATAACCAGGACTGTCACACCTTCCGTCGCCACTAAGTACTACTTGTTTATCTGGACCTGCAATATTAAAAAGTGTAATGCATGAAGATTATAACATTTTTATTTATATAATAAACAATGAAATTATTTCGTACAGAAAATATATTATGTTCTGTTACAAGATACCTAATTTGAGAGTGGAAGAAAATAAGGATAGAAATAAACATGTATTCCAGGAAATGAATTAAAAGAGACTTAGGTATAATAAACGAAGTAACACTATGAAGAAATATACATACCTTGCAAGGAAGTAAGCAGGTCTGCTTGCTGGGAGTCAATTCACAAATAACAGCACATGATGTGTATGCTGTTTGCAGTCTTCTAGCCGAGCGTTCACTAATGCCTTTCAGTTTCATTTGATCGAATAATCTTACAATCTTGGCTGTATTATTTCCGCTAAACATTATGGTACTTGCAACAAAAGGTTTCCCCATGGTAGTCTTTTATGACAGTTTTGGGATTTCCACTTGTAGACGTGTCCCAAAGCACATACAGATGATGTAGATATCATTGTCCTCTACTGAATTCATTTATTGAACGCAACGACTGTTACACTCTCGGCATACTGAGAGTAACTGAAAAATGCTGTTTCAGAGACCATGTAGTACTCTTCTTCAACTGGATCATTACATTCTTCCATACTGTAATTGCTTGCTTCTTCGTCATCATCAGAACCATATTCATCGTCCCCATCTTCT
This sequence comes from Mytilus coruscus, assembly GCA_017311375.1. Classification (NCBI taxonomy): domain Eukaryota; kingdom Metazoa; phylum Mollusca; class Bivalvia; order Mytilida; family Mytilidae; genus Mytilus; species Mytilus coruscus. The sequence continues at coordinate 104,116 of JAASAO010001358.1, forward strand.
TCCTCGGACTCGTTATAAATATAATCAGGATCATTATCATATTCATCTACATCATCTTCATCGCCATCCAACTCATCATTGTCATCCAAGTTTTGTTCGGAATTGTCAAATATTTCATTGTTATTCACAAGGTAATTATAAATCAACAATTTTTTCTCGTTGAAATCTTTAGCATTCTGTAGTTCAGTGATTATTGATGATGGTTGTGGTTTTGTCGTTTTGGAGACGTATGCTTTGGTGTAACAGATTCGTATGTAGTAAGGGGAGATTGTGAATCTGGTTTGATCTTGCTAATTTCTGCAAGTATACCCGGTAATACCGGAAGGAAATAAGTTCTAATGGTTCTCTGTATTTCAGCAAATACAGCGGTTACAATTTTCTTAGCTACGATATTATCCTACCCTTGCATTACCATCCAATGCTGAAAGATGTCAGCAGCAATTGTGTCAATAACATCGAGCCAGTCCATTTGTGAAAAAATTCCAGACATCACAGTAAATTCGCTTGTCCTGTTAACGATCGATATATTTGCTTTGTTTATTTCTTCTGTAAAATGGGAAAACAATTTTAAATGTTTGACTTTGCAACAGATTCGGCAATTCATCTATCGTCCATGGTACAAGATGAGCCGTAATCTCGGGTCTTAACATCGATTCTTCGTAAAACAATGAATGTGCCTCAAATATTATATGTTCAAGTCTATCGAAAATCACCGGGTTGTTTAAATAATCGATCAAAAATCCAGCTTTTTTAATAGTCATAGTTTGTAGTACGCTGACAATACTGTTAATATCAAATTGAGCATCACATGGAGGAATCGATAATACACACATCAACGTGACAAAAGTTGTAAGGAAATGCATAGCAGAGGGCTGAATTCATACTGACCTAAACAAAACAAGGAATATAAGTTATACAATTAGACAAAATTTTCACGTTAATTAGTTTCTGTTATTTTAAAGAGATCAATAGAGTTTCATTATTTTATATATGCATATGAAAACAAAGGAAACCATACCTGACGATTAATTAAATTCCGCAATAACAATTGCATGAACTAAGCTAGATAAAACTGTCGTGTCTGAGCATATGGAAGGACAACTTGTTGTTTGATAAATTTTAAGTGGTTCTTGAGATTATATTTTGTCATTCTGACCCATTTAAGATAGATCCAAGGTCATGGTGGACTTTAATCTAGACAGCATCTACTAGTTATTAATATTATCGTATTTATATGTATGCATGGTTGGTCTTAGACAGATTTGGTACAACTTGTTTTCTCTCATTGCTCTTCAATTTTGTATTTGATTTGGCTTCAAATATTTTCCATCGAGCACCACTGATGAGTATTTTATGGAAGAAATGTTAAATATTGTGTGTTTTGAGAATTTGATATGACAATAGAATGTTGACTTTCAGTTTTCATCACTCTAGTTTAAAGCAACTATTTGCAAAGGATATTTTTGTTTATACACAGTTTGATTTAGAAGAAAACAGACATTGTTATAAAACACATAGTTGCAGCATTACAAACAAAATTCCATTTTGATATTCTTGTCATGGTTAGAAAAGACATAAAATAACACCATTAGAAACTCAAACTCAATCCCAATTTTATATTCTATTTTAGAAATTTACCTGTGAAAAATAAACGTTACTTTTTGTGGCGTTGATACATTCGTGTGACTCATAGTTTATAATTCAATTGTGGTGTCCTGGTGTACTGTCGTAAATTCATGGGAGTTGTCCGTTGTTATTCTGTGGTTTACATGTTGTAATGTTCTATTATATGTTTTATTTATTTATTTCTCTGTCCTGAATGTTCTTGCGTTTATTTGTACTGTATTCCTGTTACGTAGTGTTGTCATTTTAGCGGTATTTGTAACATTGCTTTATAAGCGGGAGGTTTGGCTACCCATAAAACCAGGTTCAACCCACCAATGTTTTCATAAAATGTCCTATACCAAGTCAGGAATATGGCAGTTGTTATCAAATAGTCCGTTTCTATGTATGTTGGCGTTTGTTTTGTTGCAGTTCAGTGTTTCTTTTGTTCCATTGTTTTCTCTTATAGTTGATGTGCTTCCCTCGGTTTTGATTTGTGACCCGGATTTCCTTTCGCTTAATCGATTAATGACTTTTGAACAGCGGTATACTACTGTTGCCTTTAGTTAACATCGAAATAAAACAATCGCAAATCGACAAAAAGAGAAAGGTAGCATCGGTAGGCTTACTCATTGATGAAGGACGTACAGTGACCTATAATTGCTAACTTCTGAGTCATTTGGTTTCTGGAACTAAGTTTTCACATTGGCAACCATACTTCGTCTGTTTTATTATTATATTTTAGGAATCACATCCATAGCGGGTTCCAGATCTATGGCAGATTCCATATCCATGATAAATTGGACGTCTTGCCTTCCCAAATCTATGGCAGTTTTTTTTCAATCCAAATCTATGACAAATATATAGCAAATTTTGTATTTTCCTAACATATGACGAATTTTCTACAAATAAAGGACCAGTCTGTACATATCTAACCAATGACTTGCCTTAAACATGTGGCTTTCTCAGGACATCTTTCTTTCTCCCACAGTTCAGGTTTTCGACATAAATATATATTACATGTATATAAAAGAAATTGGTAGAGTACCATAGGGATAAGAAATAAAAAATTAAAAAAAAAAACAATATAGCATAACAAAATTTATGAAACAAAACAAACTGCATTCAAATGTCACATTAAAACTTGCACAATTAAGGGACAATGCAACACCAGTAACACAGACGAATACAAGAAAACAAATAGTGGAAACAAACACGAAACACCGACACTAAACAAAATAAAAACCAAAGCATGTACAATAACAAAACCGTTATCTGGAATGGTATTCGAATCTATTCGTTTGTCATGATTAGCAGAGGCGACGACGTAATATGACGTTATTCATTTGTGAAGTAATAGGTTTTTTCCCGGAAAATTAAGCAAATTAAAAATATGCCAAATATTTTGAGAAAAACGAAAACTGCCATATAGTGATGAATTGTATGGTGTTTGTTGACGTCATATATAGAATAGATTTTAAATCTGTCATAGATCTGGAACCCAACATAGATTTGTATTTGACAAAATTTTACATCTCAAGCGGTGCTTGCACCAATCAGTTTATAAGTAAGAAGCAACATTAAAACACTTAAACGATACAATAGTTTTATACAGTCGTATGTACAATATACTGACATGTTTTCCTATAATTGACTGTTCATTGTAAAACGACATCATCATTTCAGTCCTTCTAAAATCATCTGTATAGTTGCGTTACACCTGCATAGTTGAAGGAGACCAGATTGGATGATATCGAAGCTATCTTCGTATATATTTGCATCAAGCAATAAAATCTCCTAGTGATTTGGAAATACTAATCTATGACAGCCTCAACGTCTAAAACGTGAAAAGAAGTAAAATCATTTATGCAGTAGAAGTATTATCTTTACAATTAATTAACCTTTTTTAAATTTAACGTTTTTATCCACTGTACAAATTATTGGCTTCCTAGACCAATGTCTCTATCGAACTTAGTTCGCGTATGCAAGTATTGTCCGCACTAGTGTATGCACTGGTTTAAAGTGATGTACCAATTTGCTATATTTCCATTATATCATTACAACCATCCGTTATTGTTTTTAATCGAGATAATCGAGGATAGCGTGTTGTTTTCATTTTTCAAAAAGAAACTATCTAATCGGAAATTCGAAAAGTAAAGAAAAACGAATATTATAGCCACTCTAATATTACCTTTGTCTACGGACAAATAAAATAAAAAGTACACCTGAACCAAGAAGATGGTCTCAAAACTGAGTAATTACAGACACCGGGGTTCTCGGTCATAAAATGTTTCTCGGTACTCGGTGTTCAAAATTTGTACTGAAACACCATATCCAGTATTGTGATTTGTTGATTTCTGAGTCTGAGTACGATAATCGTGCTTTTAATCTTTAAAACCCCATAACCCAATTCGAGACCGTTATGTGATACTAGGATATACAAGTCACACCTCTGATTTCTGGTTCTTATTCTTATCTCAAACTTTCACAAAGCCAGGATTGCATGACTATGTAGATAGGCCATGATATATATCACTTTAAGGAACCTAAAAAGAACGGTCATATTATTCTTTGGTTAATTTTGCCTATGGGACTTGGAATCTTAGTTTCTAAATATTTCTACGATTGTTCAACGGCTGTATAATTTGTACCTGTCTTGAAAATTTTCGCTTAACACAATCTTAAATAAAGAAATTGACCCTCTCTATATAACGAATATGGTACTCTGCTTTTGCCGTAACTTTGGTCATCGGTTGTCTGGATTGATTCATTTTCCAAGTAATTTTAGCCATTCGTTATGATAAGACGTAAATATCTGAATTGTGCTATAGATGTGTTGAAACGCAAATTTAAATGTTTGCATGCATCCGTCTTATTTATTATTGAAATTCTTTATGCCTTGTCTGATGGCATTTTGTCATATTAATTTAGTAGGCGTAACTTTAATTCACTAGTAGGCATAATTCTGTTGAATAGCATCTGATCTGAATGGTTTAAGAATCTTTCGGAATAATGTACATTTTTAATATATAAAAATATCCATTAAACCAATGGATAAATATAAAACAGGCGTTTAAATAAAGTAAACCATCAATATCCAAATGTTTCCTGATTTTCTACCATTGACAAGTAAAATATAGTATCCTTTATTCCGTCAAACAACACAACGAAAATAAAACTCGAATCATCCCTCCCCAAAGATGACTGGGGAATAGAAATATGGTCACTTAGGTTTTTTCCGACCGGTAGTGATACCCTTGCAAAATGGGGCGTCTGTTAGGCTATGCGGGATGTATAAGTAAGCAGCCACGTCCGTCCATAATGGGGACGTTAAATCTGAAGCATTGTGCAAAGACAGTGCCACGCTCTCTGCACGTAAATGCCCATAGCAAAAACTCTATGATAGGTCCGTAGTAACAACAGAAATGGTTCCAAATATGATGCACCAGATTCACATTTCGACAAATAGAATCTCTTTGTGATGCTCGAGGCCAAAATAAATTGGAATATCCAAAATCTCATACAAATAATAAGGTGATCTGTAGTAAGAATAAATTTCTGTCCCTATTCCATATACGAACATTTTTCAGTGGCTGTCCATATTTTCCTCGATCGTCATCCGATACGGCCTCTATTACAGGACATACCTATTGTATGTATTGTTAATTCATGCTCATCCTGAACATTCATGAAATATTTGCCACTGGATGTTAAGCAACCAAAATCAATCAATCAAACAAACACATCATTGCATGCGTCCAAGCACTTTTCTGGATTTAGCGTCATCGGGAACGCTTGACATAAAGAATTAAAATATATAAATACGTAGATATGTTATGAGTTATATGAAAAGAGAATTAACAAATAACCAAAGTCATCTAAAGACTCCTGATATCCAAACTCAGAATTCTGATCTGTAGCACGTACTTTAACGTAAAGTAGATTTGAGGGATATTTAAATTGTCCGTTGTTGTTTTATGGTGCATAATTACAGGCTTGTGTCATGTTTTGACATTCAACTTGCTTCTTGATATTAATTTGCATGCGTAGTAAGAAGTGTTATCCTAGAAATAGATGCGATAACGATTATTGTCATTATGCTATCTCAATTAGGCAACAATTTCAATGTATTGAGAGAGAACAAATGTTAGAGTTTTGTGCTCGTAGGTACCATGACAATCTGCAGTTAATTCATCAATATACATCGAAAAATAAAATAAAATAAAAGACTTTATATCACCATCTCCTTCCACATATTATTGTATTTCTTTTCTATCTGATGTAATGTAAGGGATCATGTTTCTTTAATACAAAACACATGCAATTCAAAGATATATCCAGTCTTCTATAAACACACAAACCTCTGGATACATCATACGCTTTTAATATTCAATTATTGTATCGTCGCTGTATAACTAGTACACACTTATCCTATTACTCTTCAACTCTTCAACCAATCCGTCAAGTACTGATAAGAATGACAATTGAGGAACATATCGACACCATATATGTTAAACGACTACCGTTAAGGTAGATTAACTGTACACCACCATCCTGGATAATTGGTTAGACTGTTTATTGGGATAAAGAAAATAAGTGATTAATTGCATTATTCAGACTGATTTATCAAATACCAAATATTTATATTTGTTAGAATCAAATTGTCAACTTAGCCATTTTGGGGATATATTAAACTCAAATAGTAAAGTTTTTAAAGGAATGATAGAGAAATTTTACCTGTTTAAAAAAACAAGGTCGGTGATACCATTTTTTTATTTTCTTAAAGCATATTTCTTTTATTCACAAAAGTATTTTTCACGAACAATCTATGCAAATTTGGACAGTTTTGCACGACTTGTAGCTTGAAAATAGCACGGTTACCCATACTTTTATTATATTTAAAAGAAAAGCTTGGACAAATCTACATTCTTGCAAAGTATAGAAAATTCTTCCTGAGGATATATATATATACCAATGATCAACCTTAACGATTTAAAACAACTTTTATTAATGACGTTCGGTTAACATGGTTAAGGGATCACACTGATAAAACATAAAAACTTAGCATGTATTGCCACCGCACATATAACCGAAATCTAAAACCATACTCATGTACTTCTAAATTGGAATAGTGTCTTATTTTGTCATCGTGCATTGAATGTTAAGAGACTAACCTGATAATTATGAATAATATACGGTTAAATTCAATACAATGGTAAACGAGTACGAGACTTGTACTTGAAGGGTTACATTAATTAGTTATAGATGTAGCACAACTTAAAAGACTCGAATCATGTTGTTTTCAACGGATGACGACGACAGTATATCAAATAATACTTCACAAATGCACATTTTATAATTTTCGTAAATAAAATTTACATTAAATCTTAACTTTAATTTATTTTCCATGATATCTGCATACCGTTATCTTAAATGTGATTAGATATCACAATAGTATTTGACCTATGTTTGTAGCTAATCAAACAAAGATAAACACTTTACCTTCAAAATGTCTTTCACTCATTTGACTTTGCAAGTATTTAGAATAGGTGGCTGTGTATACTGTCATGTTTCTCATTATACATGTTATAAGAATTCTGTTTTGTTCACTTTTGATTGGGAAGTTACTTAATGCAAAGGGAAGTAGAACAGGTATGCTCTTATTATCTAATTAGGTTGAAAATTTGTTAAAGTTTCCATTAAACGGAAAGTACAATAAACATGACAGGCAATTTTATTTGTACTGTAGCACACAAATTTATCACAGATCATATTCATGTGAGTGAAGAACGTAAATGGGAAAATGAAAATAAATATTAAAATATTGTAACAATACCGTTAACTCTTATTGACCAATTAAAAAACATGTAAAAACAACATATTTCCATGCTATTTGTTTGTATGTCCCGATAGGTATCGTTTCATCAAGCTAGTATCTTATAGCATGTATAGGTTGACACGGTTTTAATTTATTTAGAACTAATTATAAATTACTGAATTTAGACAGTTTCGATTATTCTTCAGTTATTTTTGAAACAAACACACACTAACCAAAACATTTCCACAAAAATCCCCAAAATTAAAAAAAAAATTAAAAACCCAAAAACTGTTAATAGATATAAGAAGATGTGGTATGAGTGCCAATGAGACAACTCTCCATCCAAGTCAAAATTTATAAAAGTAAACCATTATAGGTCAAAGTACGGTCTTCAATACGGAGCCATGGCTCACACCGAACAGCAAGCTATAACGGGCCCCAAAAATTACTAGTGTAAAACCATTCAAACGGGAAAACCAACGGTCTAATCTATATTAAAATCGAGAAACGAGAAACACTTATGTACCACATCAACAAACGACAACTACTGAACATCAGATTCCTGTTAATCAAAAAGTCAAATACAAACAAAATTTCAATGAAGTTCTGACGCAAAACCTTTTTTCCCGGTCTGTACAAATATGCTAGATAAATAAATCAACCATTAGAAAAAATGCTAAGTGAAAAAGATCTGTTGGACCACATTATGGACAACTATTAAATAGTAGATGTACATGTTTTAGTTGGATAATTTAATTGAAATAAAACAGTCGTTCTTTTTTACTCGAAAATATACGTATGAATTAAGATATTTCATCTTATCTTTTTTAATCGATGTAAGGAATGTTGCATTTAAATAAAACTGTTTTCTTTAAGATTACACATCTTTTATTCATTCCATGAATTTCGAATGGCAGCAATCTCAAATGGTTATCAAAACCGAGGGATCATCCAGAGATTCTGCACAAAAACATGCTTCGCAATTGAACTTCATAACAAAACAGTTTGAAATGACTTTTTACACAGTTGTTTACAGTACTGTCATCACACATGAACTTTATCGAAAACAAGGAATGTTCCTGTTGTTTAGAATTGAGAATGAAAACGGGGAGTGTGTCAAAGAGACAAACACCCGACTTTAGAGCAGAAACTAGCCCGAGGTATAATGCAATAGACTTTTTCTTTTAGATATTTATTGCTACAGCAGACACAATAATGGATCCACCTATACTGGAACAGTTAACTCCGCAGGAGGAAGCCACACTTGTTTAAACTGGAAAACAGTGAATTCGCCTTATATACCTTTCCATGAAAACCATAATTTCTGCAGAAATCCAAATGGATTTTCGAAACCTTGGTGTTATACAAATCCCACAGATTTTAAATTTTATTACTGTGACATTCCAGTTTGTGGTAAGCTATTTTTCTAAAATATTATGTAAATATTGTTGTCCACTTTTGTATTATAGAGTACATCATGATCTTAGCGAGATAAATTAGCAGGAAATAATCTATCAACACAATAAGTAATTCGTGTTCACTGTATACCAAGGTGTATAAACAAACAAACCGATTGATCAAAAAAAATGTCAGACTTGTACAAATAGTAATTTGACAGACAAGTAATGCGTTTCGAAATGAAACAGTTGGAGGGCCAAATTGTTTGAAGAATAGGTTTTATATACAAATTGTCAGCCTGGTATCTTTGAAAAACTTAGAAAACTAATATTATATCTTAGATCAATGAAAGTTTTGACTAAAATGCGTTAAGCTTGGCAAATTTGACACCTTGTTTTCGATACTGCTCCTTTTCTATGTGGTCTTCATGACAATGGTTTTGGCTATCATTCTTCGACCTATAGTTTGATTGACTCTTTGTCATGTCATTTAAGGTTTAAGATGTGTTCGAAATACACCTTATCCTGTATCTGTGTATATTCAATTTAGTTTTTATGTTTCTAAGAAACTAAATATTAATTAATGCCACAAAATTCCTACATGTAGTTGACAAAATTCAAGGCAAACACACAGTTCTTATAAAGGTATATATAATTGTATGAATATAACTAGATGTGGGGTATACACCACTGAGACAACACCACAATAAACGATGAGAATACCAACGGCGAAATCTTAAAACATTGGGATAATAGTTATGTTAATTGTTTCTAAATTATTAAATGATAGCGATATTATAATTGATCTTATTTACTTAACATTAGATTTAATGGATAGTTGGTTTATTGTTCTGCATAGTATAATCAAGTTTTGAAATCCTTAACTTTTATACGTTGAACTATCATCATGGATTTGATTGTATTCCATCATTTATTAATTGCCTAGTATTGTCATGTATTTTGGATCCCCATTATATATGTGATAGTTGATGCTGGTGTTTGTATTTAAATATAGCTAAACGGTATTTTGATATGTCTCTTTGTGTTGTTTGGCTTTTTATCAATGCTATATTTTCAATTGTCACTAAGTGTATGTCAATATTTATGTGAACATAAACGGGTAATGTCAACTTCAAGAGATAAATGATCCAAATGTTCAAAATTGAAAACAAAAAACAAGAAAATATATATATATTTCTTTTTAGACACTGATTGCTACAATAGAAACAGTAGTGGATCTACATACATTGGAACAATTAACACAACAATGAGTGGTCGAACATGTTTGAATTGGAAAACAGTAAATTCGCCTTTTGTTTCGTTTCATGAAAACCATAACTTTTGCAGAAATCCAAATAGTTTCTTGATGAAGCCATGGTGTTACACAGATGCTGATAGATATCGTTTTGAATTTTGTAATGTTCCTCTTTGTGGTATGATATTTTCTATGCACAAATATTTCACAATGTACCTAAAATACATTATAACGTCTTGTTATTTTTTTCAAAAACAAATAAATCACAGAAAGAAATGTAATGTTCAACAGTTCAAAATATGTACACATTAACACCTTTATTATTCTCAACGTTAACCCTATATGATATTTTTTTTTTATTTTGTCGACGACGTCTTATTTCTGCTTTTTCGCTGAAAACAAACACTAATCAGCTTATTTACGTCTTCTTTAAAAACACTGTAGGAATAATTAATAAAGATACTGATGAAATTTCAACGCGTTTTGTTTTAAGGCAAAACACTTATACTGTGACATATGGATTTAAGGGATTGTTGCGTCGTCTGGTTTTCAAACAAGTCTTAATGAAGAAGAAAATACAAACATTGTTGTATATAGTTTTTTTAACAGATTAAGATGTAGCTTTTTCTTTGCATTTGTTTTCGCAATCCATAACTGGAGTAAGTTGAACAAAATTGAGGTAGAACTAACTATTGTCTAAGTAGAAGTGGTTGGTAGAAAACAATCAAACATATTATTTTTATCTCATTTCCGTTTCAAGTTGTCTATGGAATTCGTTAAAACAGATTTCCGTCTAGATGAAGTTAAGGATGCATGGATAACATCATATCCACATACATTGAAATCCCATGCCAGGTTGATAATATTTGCTAGACAATAAACCTCAAATGTTTCTGTATTATCTAATGAAAAGAAAATCACCGAAAACTTGACAGGACGATCTAACAACTGCAAAACTAATTGTTTATGGTACCATCAAGTCACGATCATTGTGAATCTAATTGAAAAACCATTACGTTTTTATTACAAATGTACGAAGTGCAAGAAATATAAGAATATAATATGCCAAAACATAAAAATGATTAAAAAAACTGTTTTACCTATATCCATATAATCTATTTTGTTTTAATTAGTTTAGCTACTATTCACAAGTTGCCTTGCATATCAAGTTAAAATATAAAGAGTAGATTGCACGCTTATGAACCTGCTATGGTATACCGAAAGACTATATTCATATAATTATCTTATTCTTGAAGGAACATGTTCTGAACAACCTTGTCAGCATGGATCTACGTGTGTAGAAGAACATGGCGGATTTACTTGTCTATGCAATCATGGATTTAACGGTGCACAGTGCAATATTGGTCAGTATAAATACATTTGTAGGTAATTTTGGTGAAAATTCCTGTTTCTTCTAATTATCGTTGAATTTTTGTATAAAGTATTACTGGTGGTTAAAATGAAAACATCACGAACATGAACAAACATCTATTTATAATCAAAATGTAATTTGGCTGTACCTGTAGAAAACTTATTAAAATGGTATTTCACATCCTAAATTTTACGGTAATATTGTACTTAAAGCGAGGAAATCACTATGTGATCCGTGTAAACTCATCGAACCTTTAAACAAACTTATAAGTAAGGACCTGGGTTATCGTACCAATATTGTAATTAGATCTCTGAATATAGTTTACATTGGCACTAATATCGATTTTGTCATTAGCAAATTAAAACATAACTAAATTGTATCTTCTTTTGAGGCGGGATGTTTACAGACACACACACGTTAATTTTAATCTCTAAAGAAGTAGCTACTCACTATCCTACTACCTGTCGATACATTTATTTTGGCATTGCACAAGTCATGTCTTCTCTGACTGTTCAAGACGTTAAAATACTAAATCCCTGGGATGTGTTTTAGTTGATTTTAGTCTCTGATGCATGATATTTTATTATTAATTGTTTTTGGCTTTTAACTAGCTGTCAGTAACTGCGAGTACTCTCAAATCGCACTTTCTTGTTAATTCGACCTGTTGATACTATTTTTAATACTTTTTGTTATTTTATATTAATATGGATCTTGTCTGTATACCAGCTTTGATTATTTGGAATATCTACTTATTTTCACTTCTTCATACTACATGAGTATGAACATCAAGATTATTCTCCTTAAATCTGTACAGGGAAGTTTTATTGTTGATATTCACCCTTATGTATCTAGTGTTAAATTAGGTATTTATATGACAGACCTTTCTTGGTATTCCTAATTATTGGAAGATTTTATATAGACAGAAGTAGTATACCTAAAACGACAAAGTTATTTTTCATTTACCTGTATATATTATGAAACCGGGTTTTCAAAAGTGATTATTTTCTAAGGGTTAAATATTTCGCGGTGGTGTCTTGCCATGGCTTTGTTTGGACTTGTTTGTTTGCTTTTGGCCTTGAATGTTTGTCCCTAATATTTTCTTAACTATGTATTTACTTTCAGGTATCACAGATCGAATTTATTCGTTCATAGTGTGTTAATTTACGTTTTTGATTGAGTTAAGCCTTCCAATTGATATTTTATCGTGTGTTTTCTATCTTGTGATGTTATACTATTGTTTCAGAAAAGGAGAAGGTTTGGTACCATTAAAACGTTTAATCCCGCTGCAAATGTTTGCACCTGTCCTAAGTCAGGAATCTGATGTACAGTAGTTGTCGTTTGTTTATGTAATTTATACGTGTTTCTCGTTTCTCGTTTTTATATAGACTAGACCGTTGGTTTTCCCGTTTGAATGGTTTTACATTAGTAATTTTGGGGCCCTTTATAGCTTGTTGTTCGGTGTGAGCCAAGGCTCCGTGTTGAAGGCCGTACATTGACCTATAATGGTTTACTTTTATAAATTGTTTTTGGATGGAGAGTTGTCTCATTGGCACTCACACCACATCTTCCTATATCTATTTAGTCATCAATGTTCGTGCAATTATCTGTTTAACAAAACTAACGAAATAACATAAATATCGTGTTTACCAAATGATTGCGTTACCAACATTTTATTAAGTACGTCTGGGAATACCGTGTTGCCACATGTTACCAATAAATATAAACATGTCCGACTGTTGTTTGTGCTTATATTTGAAGACATATACTTTATTTATATTTTTTTCAGAATGAGCCATTATTTGTTAATTGTGTTAATTATATTATAGATTTTAACGAGTGTGCTAGCAGCCCCTGTCACAATGATGGAACATGTCATGATGGGGCAAATAGTTATATGTGTTCCTGCAAAGCTGGGTACACAGGTGTGAATTGTGAAACAAGTATGTATCATTATATAAAACAAATCTAGACGTATACCAAGTCAATTGGGAAAATCAAAATTATATAGAAAAAGAAAAAAAAACAGACATTACTGTGGTAAACGACAAACTTGTAAAAACGAGTTCACGAAGCACCAAAGAGAAAACGTAAAACACTCCACTGTTCGTTCACAAACCTCCCACTTACATTTCAAGATATTATTTAAATTCAAACTAGTTTTTTATGTATTTCTTTAAGAAAATGAGATTCATTAAAAACAGCCTTCAATCTATTTATGTCGCATATACTGTTTAAGTATGAAAATTATAAAGCAAATATAAACAGTCATCAAAGATTCTAAACATAATTTAATACGCAAGACGCAATTTTGTCTTAATAAGACTCGCCGGCTACGTTCGAATAAATGTATTTGGAAGTTGAAAAGTTTTTTAAAACAAAATATGAAACAAAATATGAAACAAAGGTGATTTTTGCCCAGTGGTACAGAATTATTAGCATTTCATTTTATGAACAGTAAAGGTATATAAATGACCATATGAATAATAGTGCATACCAGAACATATGTGAGCATAAATAAAGATTTTTTTTTCATTTCTGAAATTTTCCCAGATTCATTTGATTCGATTTTTCAGAGCACATATTTTGGGTTAGTGTATCATATTTCAAGATTAAATTTAGCTGATTATTCGAACTCATTCTAAAATACTGTATGAACTATGTCGGTTAGTACAAACACCGATATTATAGTTTTGAATGTTTTTGGTTTTTTGTCAGCATGTTAAGCACTTTGATTTTGCTTATAGTTACTCCAACCATTCTTTAACACGGTATATCGATTTTTGCTCTGCTTGTATTGTTGTTGGTTTTTTATTTTTATTTTTATTTTTTTTTTTTTTGTCAAGTCTACCGTAATTTTTGAATTATATACTTTTGCAGTAAAAACTCATACAAGACGTGTTAAGGGAATAAGGGTGATGTTGATATAAAAATATTTTAACTCGTAGCATGTTCATTGAATAAACCAGGAAATTCTTAAGTGAATGTTCTGTCGGAACTTTTTAAGTTATTGTCCCGAGTTAGGTACCTCGTCAGTGATTGTATAGAGTCAGGAAACTCGTCAGTGAATGTCACGAGTCAGGAACATCATCAGTAAATGTCCAGAGTCAGGAACCTTGTCAGTGCATGTCCCGAGTCAGGAATGTCGTCAGTGAATGTCACGAGTCAGGAATCTTTTCAGTGACTGTTCTGAATCGTGAACCTTTTCGGTGGTTTTCTTTTGTTATCACGCAATGTTTTTTTGTTTATCTCATGTAGGTAAATTAGTGTAGATATGCAATTTTAATATGTGAAATGTAGTAACTATTTTTCTAGACACCTTGCTGTTTTTCATATTGATATATTGTAAAGACAACTTTGTGTTGTCGAAGACATTATATTGACCTCTAAAAGTCTTTTGGTAATACTTGTGTAAATGTAAAAATGTACTTTTTGTGATTTTAGCTTTGCATTCCTTTGACTGATATTCGTCCGTTTCAATGCAAATCATTTCCTCAAACTAATATTCAAAGTAGAATAAGTGTCGGACAAAACTAGAAGCCCTAGATACTTAATCAAAAAGAGCTAAGACGTGTCTTTGCTATAAGGTTATTTTCTCTCTACTTGTTTTTGTTTATGTTTAAGCTAATTGTCGAATAATAATTTATGATACAGTGAAATAATAAAAGATAAAACAATTATTTTTAAATTATTGGAAGAGGACAATATCATATTCACTGTCAAATCAAACAATTCAACCGGATATGCCATGCTAAATATCGGTCCTCTGACTGAAAAAATAGTATCCTCATTTTGAAGTTATATTTGCGCACAACTTTTCAATGTTTTCTCAGTTAAATAGAACACTTTTTAAATAAGTAGTCTTATTTTCAAATGTTGGGGCATCTGTATAATCGCAAGTTCTACGTGCAACTCTTTCTTGTTCTATTTTCATTTTAGATATAGATGGATGTGCAAGTAAACCATGTCGATATGGAGCTTTATGTCATGATAACATGAACGGCTACACATGTACATGTCCATCTGGATTTACTGGAGTAAATTGTGAGAATGGTTAGTATTGAATGTTTACACGTTTATTAAAAAACCGGAAGTAATTAAAAATTTCTTTGATGTTTTGAAAATAATCAAGATTGACTTGTTGTCATTTAAGATATAATTATTTCTTCAACTTAACAAACCCATTTTAATTTCAAAGTAGCAGTCGTATCATATGAAAGCAACATACATATATAATCAGTTAATATAAGTTAAACTAATCATGTATAGTATTTTTCCATATTTAGAATTGAACGAATGTTTAAGCAGCCCTTGTCAGAATAAAGGAACATGTATTAATCAGTTCAATGGATACAAATGTCTCTGTCGGAAAGGTGACTCTGGATCATATTGTCAATTTAGTAAGTGCTTATACATGTCATATGAAGACAATGGTGAGTAAAGTTGTTCCAAGTAAGGAGCCTGATATTTAGTGTTTGTCGTTTTTTTTTTTTTTTTTTTCGTTTAATGTTTTGTTCATAACTCAGGCCGTTAGTTTTTTCGTTTGAATTGTTTTAAATTTGTCCTTTCTGGAACTTTCATAGCTTGCTTTATGATATTCGTTTTTGCTCATTGTTGAAGGCCATACGATGACCTTTAGCTGCTAACTTCTACGTTATTTAGTCTTTGATGGAGAATTATATCATTGGCAATCATATCACATCTTCTTATTTTTATATTTAGTAATAAATACAAGTAAATTATATACGTAACACATTCAATATCAGTTTTTAGTACCAGCCATCCGGTGTTTCATTTTAAAGCCATGCAATATTCTCTTTTGATAATTGTTTCACTCTTTTTTTTATGCCAAAATACTAGCGTATTTGATATTCACTGTGTTCCTACGTTTACCTGAAAGAGAAAACTGACCAACAGTGAATGCTTATATATTAATGTATTTAT